>QXVX01004024.1:4895-37531 GCA_013436065.1 Halocynthia aurantium
TTTGCAAAAAGTTTGGACACCCCTGATTTAGCTGGTACTGCGGGTTTTGGTATTGTTTCCAAGAATGATAAAAAATGCCTTCAATAAAGTTAAAACTAGTGTGGATTTCTAACAATGCTCTGTCCATAAGTCTAGCATTTTGTAGCAAGAATATACCTCAACATGATTAAATTGAATAAATTATTAATGTGGGGCCTAATGTTACTTTGTTACCATAAGTGTGTTGTACCAATGAACAATTTACCTTCTATTGATTCTTGGTACTCATATTTGAGTTTATTTAATTTGTAATAACATATGCTATTGTACCTATCAAGGTACAGACTACACGGACTAGAATCTATTGAGTAGATAAGGCCTGAAATGGCCAAATATACAATGGTTTTAGGTTTGTACTGCATCAGTGAGGATTATTTGGTGTATGTTGATTATATCAGTGCTTCCCAAAATTTTTTGCTAGCGACCCCTTTCAATTTATTAAAATTTTCCGCTACCTTTTTGCGACCCCCAAAACCCAATATTTTTTTAACTGCATTGACGAGGGCGCACAAGTTTGAAAGAGGGAAAAAATCATGAAAATCATGCTGGAATAACTGGAATCTTCATCAGTTACTGATTCAAATGTCGAAAATACTTTTTGTGTCATTGATTAGATCTACAATATTTCGTGTCAGATAGAAAGATTGTAAAATAAAACAATGTGGTTCGATTGTGATCACTACCATGTTTGAAGTTTTAGGTGAATCATCATTTGCATTCTTCTTCTGTCAGATATTTTTTTAATCAAGTATTCAAATATTTATATATGCAATCTGAAAATAGTGCGCTGGTGAATCATGGGAATTAGAAAGTTGGTTTTACTTGATGTATAATCTTGAAAAATCTGGATTTTTAGAGCTCAATGGAATGATTGCTTTTGTACAGCATTTCACTTGATTTTGTCATATTGGTATTGCATCGTTATACATACATATTTCAGTAACATAATGTATCCTTTTCAGATAATTATGGACACTAGATATAGAGAAACAAGTGGGGGTAGTGGGACAGACGATGATAAGTCTGGCAATAGTTGTTCAGACAGTGATGAACCGTATGCCCTGTGGAAAAAGAAACGTCCGAAGGTGCAATCTCTCCCAGTTCACAGACAAGCTGCAGACACTCGAACCATGAAAACAGTGCGCGACAGAGGAAGTAAAAATTCAAATATGTGGAAATCTGTGCTTACAGAGCAGTCATCAAATGACATTTCATCCAGTTTAGGAGCCGTTGGAATGAAGCATTATATGTCGAGGTGGGTTTTTTTCTTAGATTTCACTTTGCAGTTTTTAGGCCAACAACATATAATTTATATATGCGAAATCAATAGTTCCCTGATAATGGAAAATCTTACATGTTATCTGAATGTTCCTGGAAAATGTGTTTTCATAGTCTTCGAAAAATAAATTTGAGCTACCTCGAACTAAATTCGAGTTATTTTGAGCTATGTTAATATACTGTGAACCCTTTATAATAAATCAGAAACTGTTTAGAACAGAGGAAGTCTGCTCATTTGTTCGCTATAGTAAACCAAAGGGTTAAATAAATTTGGTGTAGTGAATTAGGTATCAGTATAGAATTAATGTTAGTTGTCGTACACTACCAATACACTATAGCTAACATGGGAGGAAACTGTCCAATTATCAGGAGGTAAAAGCAAACGTAATACTTCGGTTAAACGAGGCTCATAAGTAAGGTATAAATCATTCACACATTTAATGTCTGTTTTCTTCAGTTATATTATAGGTTCGTTTCCTCAAAGACTATTCCAGTTATTACAATGATCTTATAAGCAAGCAGTAAAGTCAAAATCCTATTATTTGTACCGTTATCAAGTTTCGCCATGTCATGAGACTTATCCAATTCAGTCTAGCGATTTGCTAAACAGCTTATCTCTTCATTTCCCCAGAAGTCTTAAAACAATAACATTTACCACCTTCGAATATCATGTTTAGGTAGTGATACTAGGGTATCGCATATCCCTCATAATCATAAGTCACTATATCATCACCCGTGATCATTGTAATGTCCACTACTATTGGTTACAATTATTGCCATCATTAGTTGTCTATAAAATTCTACTCCCTATGTCCTATGACCTATGTGGTATCCATATGGTACATTTTCAAAAAAATGCCCCGGAGATTCCTCAGAATTTTAGACATCTCGATATCACTGTATTATGACGTCAAGAATCTGGATATATTCCTATAAAGATTTTCCATTATACACTAATTCAGTTAAAATGCTGGGTCACACTCTGCTTGTTTCCTATATAATTGAAGGAAAACCTCATGGTTATTCATTGTTAGTGGTGGTCTGTGATAGAGAGTGCAAAACACATCTGTGTCAAGATATCTTGTTCACATGCTAGGGAATACGTTATTTTCAAAGAACATTCACATCGGATGGAAAGGACTTTCATGTTATAATATAAGGAATATATATTTTTCTATTCAATACCAAGATAGTATATTTCAATTCATGTTAGTAAGATTGTTGAGATTATTGTACCATCATTTCCGATGATGATTTTTGCAAATGTCCAGTAAGATTGCCATTTCATAAATGTTTTAAACCACACTCATATAACCATTTATTATTATTATGTATACGTAGGGGGCCTGAATCTTTCGATCTCACTTTGGCATATAAAGAAAAGGAGGAATCTAGCTCATCAGATGAATTAGAGGAAGAAGAAAATCCAATAGGTCTTGATGAAAGGATTGAGATCAAAAGTACCGTCACACAGATGCAAATTAAACCAGAAGGTATATTTCATGTGTATGTGTATCTCTGATATGTAGGTGTTCCCGATCTAATTGTCATTTGTATTTCTTATTGAAGTTAGACTCGGTAAAAGAAAAATTACAAGAAAGAGAAGTAATAACGTACCAATTTACAAACCTGGTCAAAGAGTAACGCTCAATAAACGATGTGACATGTCTGATACAGACACTGTTGATACAATATCAGAAGAGATATCATTCAGGTATTGTTTTCTACTGATTATGTAACATTGTTCAAGGCATTCTATTACAGGTTTGCCGTATGTCCTCATTTTCCCGAACATGTCCCCTTAATAAGTCTCAGATCTTTGTCCTGAAAATTTGTCTTGAATGTTTAGGATTTCAGCTTTCAACAGAAAAAGACATGAAACTGTGAGAGGGGGATGGAAATTGTACAGATCTTTTTCTCTCTCCACTGGTTATAATGTCCATATATTATTGTTATCAAAACATACGAAATTAATTATCATGGGTTCTTCGACGCGCAGCGTGTATCGGTTAGATAAGTGATAATTATCCCTTGTCCTCTCTTACCTCTTCATGTACCAGTTGAATCTCCACAACTGTGTAATTGATTAGGTTTCATTTTCCATTTCCAACTGCATTTGAAAAATTTCTACCGCTTCGATACATAGTCAGTGTGAGAAGTTATCTTGATAGCGTTACACAACATATTACACCCGTCGTTGCATGTGTATGGGAAATGACATGATACGTAGTTTGATTCATTCTCACAATATAAAACTGAACGCTGCACTTCCTCTTTTTAGAATGTTCAGATATGGCAACCCTATCGTAATACTAAAACTTGTATTTCAGGTTGTGGGAACGCAAAAAAGACCTCATTAGAGGACTGGTAGAGGTTCTGGGTGTGCCTTCTTCAATTACATTTTATAACAAAACGGAGGAAATAGAAGGAGAAGGAGGTTTATTAATTCTTAAGGTATCAGTCGTCTGTCTCCTGCAGTTTAAAACTATTTCGAAGAGTATGTAGTTAATTGTATAACTTGTGCAGGGTTCCAGGCGAAGAACACCCGGAGGTACTTTCATTCATCTTATCCGAAATGATCCGGATGTTGATCAAGATCCTATAAATGTAAGTTATGTTTTTTTTTCATTAGCAATTAAATTTTTTCACTTCACTTGTTACTATATTCGTAAAGCTAACTACGATAATATAATGTCATGTGACTCACAACTCAGTAAGAAATATTCTGGGAGGCAGTTGTATATGTCGTGTTAAATTGTAACATAACATTAACCTGGTAATCCATGGATAAATACAATTCTACAGAACGTATTATGTGAGAACATATCTGTAGCTATAAGCTATAAATTTTTGTGTGACAATCATTCTGCGTCATCGCCACCTAAACAAAAGAAATACATTTCTTAACTCGTCCAAGTAACCAAATTCCGGTTCGAATCATTCAACCTTCATGTCTGTAATAGCCAATATATGAATGAAGTACTCGAACCTTAAAAAGCGGTGTAATATTTCACACAATATAAATGATTGGGTACTGATAGGATGTTCAGTATGTAGACTAGAATGGAAAATTATCTATTCCTGGCCAGAATAACGTAGTTGTAACGACCGTAGTATTGTAGCAAAATTGTCTGTAGTTGTATGAATAGGAGTACAGGTGTACATCTATTTTCGTTAATACACTGGAAGTATTACTTTGCGTTAGAAAGTTTTTGAACTGGAGGCCGAGCGGGAACAGCTAATTCGCGGGCAGAGGAAAAAGGATCAGCGGAAAAAGAAAATGGCGGAGCGGAAATATTCAAATGTGGATCAGCCGTCAGTCAACGACGATGTTAACAGTACCGATTTCATGGACATTAAAGACGTTTATTTGAAAAATCAAGCGTCGATAACTGCAGTCGAGGCGTCTGGAGTTAAAAGTACGACACATGATGGCGCTAACGTTGCAGGATTCCATACGAACTTTTGTGCAACCACATCTTGCAGTAGAGACAACTCTGAGTTGAGTGATGGGGAAATAATCGATTCCGACGACGAGGCAGACGACATCACAATGCAGTCTTAATTGATATTACTGAATTATCTTGTCATTTTCGGCCGTAGAGTTACTTGGACAATACGATTCATATCGTTTCACTGTACATACGAGATATTAAATTAATGAAACTGTGATGTTGTTGTTTGATGGAGCGTTGTAACATGCGATGCGTACCTCAATTTCAGTGGCCGTGTTTCATCAACATTGTACAGTTGTTTCAGATATTGACTTCACAATAAATAAGATGTACCGTAATACTCGACCACCCAATAGCTGATGGAGACTCACAGAAATGCGTTTTTATTAAAGTCGGGAGTGTCAAGGGTGAGGTGGGAGTGTACAGCATCTTCGACTCCTAATATATAGTTTTGACTTAAGAATACCGACGAAGTAAATAAAATTGTCTGTTGTATAGCAAGTCATACATATATGTTATAGAAAAGATCGTGAAACCAGAGATTTCGTGGAATTCCCTAATTGTTTGTAAAAAAAAACTCGTTCCGTCCGCGATCCAAACCTCAGCCTAAAATTTTAGAAATAACATAAAATATACCTAACTAAAACGAGTATTCCATAGAATCCCTAGTTTTACAGTATTATTGTAACATAAATATGTCACAAATCTTTTGACAACTTCTTCGGATGGTATGGAGCCGTTTTCCCGTGTTTGTGAGGATTGTACAAGTAGGGTTTTCGAAGGAACGATAGTGCATTTCGTNAAATACTCATTAGTGCTAGCGGAGCTGATAATGATAATGCGATACTGTACGTTACTTTTTTATGATTCAGCCATTTCTGTTCTGTGAATAATTTCACAAGCAATATATAAATCGTCAATAACTATACCGTCGAGCAAGCTAACGCCAACGTGTACGAGAGAATTGACGAGCAAATTACCTGGATGTGAAACCAGGAATAGACAGCTAGGTTAATGGTATGTTATAACGAATTCATTTTCATTAAGCAGACTGAAAACCTTTGTACAGTATTACCAATACCAACTCTATAGATGAGGAAATGCGACTGTTTTTAAATCTTTTGAAGTGGAAATAAGAGTAAAGGAAGTAGCAGTCATCTCGTCATCCATTTCCATTGTATGTGAGGAACAGGTCGTAGAAAACTATGAGAGTGTGACCGACCCGAGTACTAGAAGGTCCAAATGAGTTGAGCTAGTACTGTAGTTGTAGCATTCAAGGTAGGAATAAAAGTCTTAGCATGCCTAGGTTATTTTGAGTACTGCTCCCGCGTCAAATACTATACAATATAAACAATTTTAGTAATATGATTTATTAGCATTTCAATGTACATGCATATGGTACCGTTTGAAAAGCGCACCCCCGCTCTCAAATAACTGCAGTTCACGGGCAATTATTAGAAAGATGCATTTTTGCATCCTTGCAAGTAAACTGCGATGTAAGGTTAGTGAGATACAATTTTCAGAGAGTTCTATCGGAGGAAGCGTCATTGTTTGGTTGGTGGCTCGGGAATGTGGTTGAGGTCCTTTAGTTCAAACTGTAAAGTTTAGAGCATTTATTCGTTTAAACTTTTAATCAACTTTGCGTAAAAAATTTTCAACGAGAATCACGAGCATACAATAAAACTACGGATATTCATTTCGGTTTGCATTTCTGATACGCTATTTTTCGAATTATCGCCCAGGGCTTATTTACGGAATACTCCGTGAAATTGTGAAATTGAAGTGCAAAACTCAGAATAAACGTACCCACAAGGTTCTAAAGCTTAAACCATCGCGGTTGTTCGTGTTTCCGAATCTCGTGATTTTGGCTTTAGTTTAAGGAAGTGTTATGAGCTCATGAAAGTTTCCATTCCATGAAGTCGGTAGTTTGCGATAGCATATTGACCCCATATTGATCCCGATTTTATTCGCTATCTTTAATTAGCATTTGTTGAAAGGTTTCAATTCTTGCAGTAATGAGGGATTACTAATATTATTTAAAACTGCATTACTCATATGCAAGTAACGGTTAGTTTAAGATCATAAACATTATCAACTCTTCAGGGTCAATGTTAATTGATAATATTACTGAATTTCGCAGTAATATTAGAGAAGGTTAAGGTGCTTCATCATCCGTGACATATTATCAAAATGTCAATGTACTTATCAAGTATCATTAGCTACCTAGTAGCAGTTGCCTATAATTAAAGGCTCATTATATATACTATATAGTCTCTCACTTTTATCTGCATAAGGACAAAGCAATGGCGGTCAATTGATTTATCAATGATTTAATTACCGCACATGTTTCTGACTAACCAACACGGAACCAAGACTGATATTTGATTGCGTACATAGGTGTGCAGCATACGTCAGGAAATGTAGCATCTCTGTTGGCATACACAAGGCTAATGATAATTAACTAAGTGACATTGGTTTCGCTTTTCGCAGAACTTCTAGTATGAATAAATAATATGAATATGGTTTAATTAGTGTGCTGATTGATATTGCTAAAGTAATTTCGAAAGGGATAAGCTGCTGTATACTTCCCATTCAAAGACGGTATCTAGCATATATTCCTTGTGAGTTGAAAAGAAACTTAGCAATTCTGTAACAATGATCTGTAAGGAATTATTTGCATTGAAGTAAAGTACAGCATTAGCTGCACGTTTGTACTCTGCAGACTATATGGCTCCACAGTTAATAGCTCTATATCGAAAGAAGTTTGCACGGATAGTTGAATTTTGCAAATTTCCCGTTACTGAAATTCATGTCAATGGAGTTTTTGACATACNTAATTAGTGTGCTGATGGATATTGCTAAACTAATTTCGAAAGGGATAAGCTGCTGTACTTCCCATTCAAAGACCGTATCTGGCATATATTCCTTGTGAGTTGAAAAGAAACTTAGCAATTCTGTAACAATGATCTGTAAGGAATTATTTGCATTGAAGTAAAGTACAACATTAGCTGCACGTTTGTACTCTGCAGACTATATGGCACCATAGTTAATAGCTCTATATCGAAAGAAGTTTGCAAATTTCCCGTTCTTGAAATTCATGTCAATGGAGTTTTTGACATACAGTTAGCATGGTCGCAGTTTGCGATAACTAATATCGAAACTTAATTTCGCATTTTCGTTTTTCAGCTCGTTTAAAACCCGCTTGTTTTCGTGGTTCATTGTCGCAGTGGGTTTCAGTTTTGTTGTTGAATCTGCTGCAGTCGTCTGTTAAGCAAGCAGCTAGCTGTACAAATTAGCTGAGAATCCAAGCAGCGTTGCATTAGTGCTGGTTTTAGCTTAGATAAGCATAATGTAAAACCAGGTTCACGGCTATAGAGATCTTAACATCCGTGGTAGAATCTGGAATGTAGGCAATTCGCACAGCAGATGGTAGAGTACTACGATGATTGATAGTTTCAGGTGCCTTGTCATACAAAATTAATGAAGCTGGATTAAAAGGGATAACGCAATTGGTAACTGTGAAGTAACACAGCTCATAAATTTAATGATATATTTACCAGGATTAGCAACAGAATAAACACGATTTTGGATAATAATTATATTAACTTTTGATAATAATTTTACGGTTTCGAGCTGAAAACGCGCAAGGACTAGAAATATATTTATATCTATTAATATTTAGCTATATACAGTGGACGCCGCTCATTGTGATCGTCCTGGTAAAGTCCCTTTTTACAATAATAACTGACTGATAATATTAAGGAAGGAATATAAATATGATTTGGTCGAATAATGTGATAATTAAAAATATAGTCACTATATTTTCTACCCACAAAATTCCGAAAATGACTCACCGTATAATCAACCAATCAGAGAGATCGTCTCAGTCTCGTGATTGTTTAGTTATGTGTCTTACACATGAGCGCGACCAAGATGTTCTCGCACAACAACGCCCTGGCAAAGCGTAACAATTCGCATATGTTGATTGTCGGATATCCATCCCGAGAGATTGGCTTCTGCTAAGAATCTACAACACTTGTGCCACAAGTTGTAAATAATTATACACTCGCATATGGTAGAGTATGTCATCCTAGTAGAAGACATAAACATTTCACAGACAGCAGATTTCGTTCACTTTCACCTTCCCGCTTTGATTTGTCGCACTGTTTTATCTCAGACAACGAAAATCCGCTTGAACAGTAAACATCGCTTTTTTATATAGTGGTAATTTGATGTTCCTGTAAATTGCGATTATGTACAAAAAACAACACTTTTTGAAAAACAACACTGAACAAGATAATCGGTTACGAGATCATGAATTTGTTGGGCTAATTTCCTATCGTGGTAGCAGGTGAATCCGAAACGGCGTTTATGGGCTGAAGCAGAAACAAACACATGCGTATCCTATTTCAAAGGCAAGAGATATAAGAAATCGACAGGACATGGCTCCCAAATTATTCTATAGTATGCTCACTCCGAACGTCTTGGCTCAAACTTTAGTATTGTCTAGACGCGAGTCTTTTGCATATAAAATGACATGGCTGAGCTTTGAAAGACGAACTGGATTGTTTCCATATCCCGAAGAAAAGGTTAATACAATAGTGCCTCATACTTCGTACTAAATTCGTTTCAGGAGGTTGTACGAACTTCGAATCAGTCCAAATCAGAAGATGTTTATTTGCACTCTTGACGAAGTATCAAGACGAGCTCAAATAAGTTCTACCGGTGGTGTTAAACAAAGTGTTAATTTTATTTATTCTTGCGTCAAATTTGCCCGTTCACTGCAATTATAGCATACTGCCGATCACAAATGTACTTTACGCAACGATCGCAATTTTTGACTGCGCGCGTAGAACTGTGCATTTTTATACTACGCGTAGAAGCATTGGTCGAACTAGACGAGTACGAGATACGAGACACCATTGTATACCAATATGCAGGTTGAACATAAACACCATATAGAAACCACATATGTGCTTTTGCACCTTTATTACACCTCTTATATGTCTAAAATACCAAAGAATATTTTCCGAGTAGATCCAAACAACCACGAAATGTGGATGCAACTACCGTCAAATATAATAAATCTTAGGAAAGCTGACTGGTCACAACCACTCTTATTGTTTACACAAACACAGTGCGCGGGCTTCAGGGACGATCGAGGCGCCGTCTGTGGCCACGCGGTGAACTAATCACACGTCCGCGGCAAGTTTGAAAGGCGGAGAAAATACTTTATCTAGCTGGATATCATGCCGGATTAACCGGCGTCCGGATTAAACAATGCCGGATAATCAATGTACCGGTAATTGAATGTGATATCACGCAGATGTTTATGAGCGAGCTAAAAAACGTAACTATCCTGTGTATTGTATTTTGGGAGTGTATTGCTTTATTTGATGCAACTACAGTATTAAAATCTTGAAGACCTCTCTGTAACCCCCAAAATGAGGCAGACCACATACTGAAATAGCACCCTTTGGTCAATTCATTCAATGATCTGGTAATATCATCCAAATTCCCATGTCTTACAATACAGAATTAACTGGGTACTTTATATCTTCCACGTTCCACGATCGTCAAACTTTGCTCAGCAATCTCACGTACGTCGTTAGCGTGAGTCTGATTCGTGCGATTCGTAATAAATTAAAGGCGCAGACGTGAGGTTCAAAATCCAATTTTCAATTCCAGTGTATGTCGTCAGCTGGAATAATATTGTTATGACAACAAAACTTTTGAAAGAGTCTAATTCCAAAAACACCTTGAGACTGTTCGTGCAATCGTTACGCAGGAGATAGGAAGTGGATACGTATTACAATAGACGTTTATACATATAACCACGTTGGTTCCACCTGAATTGATAGATATCACGTGAAGCTGTGTAAGCAGTTAAACAACTGAAGCATGTTTAATACTACAACAGTTTTTGGGTGAAGGTTTAAAAAATACTACCGGTATTATTGTTCCTGGTATGCACCCTATGTAGTGACTAGCAATGTTCGAACAGTTCAGCGTTGTTCCTGGTATGCACCCTATGTAGTGACTAGCAATGTTCGAACAGTTCAGCGTAACATGTGCTTAGATGCACATCTTGTACTGTAGTACAGTATGTATAGAACAGTTTCCTTACTCATTCCAAACTGAAATTCTTAAATATATGCAAATTTAGACGTGCGAATAAAAATGCTCTGTATTGGCAAATTTTCCAGATGCAGCGAGGTTGTAGCAGATGGCGATTGTATAAACGTAAACTAAATTCTACTTTCGGGATTTCGGTTTCTGGTATTTGCAGGAAGTAGATTTTTTCTCAGTAAACATGTGATACATGTATGGTTAGGTATCCATCAAATCTTTGGACTTCATCTATACAAATCCCTGTTGACTGACGCGCTACCGCCGAATGTTCAATTAGTAATGAGATTAGCGTGACTTGGCAGAGATTATTTTTGCGATATAAGATTCGATCTGAAGTCTTAGCATTTTGTGCGTGGTTTTACGTTGATATGTCAGTATTTTTAGACTTAGTTATTTCAGTTGGGTAGCGTCCTAATTAGTTTTGCGTAAGAAGGTAGTAGAACTGTCACAATATTTTTACGCTTGCAAGACCTAAATGGTTCGAGTAGAAATCCCGAAAGACATGGCACCATTTTAAAGTCTTGATATTATCTAAGACCACGTTTTGGCCTTTTATACGTCTCCAGGGTTTTCTTGAAATATCGTATATCCGCTCTGATGTGCGTGAAAGCATCTCACATTTCGCCGGCCGCCTTAAGCCAACAGTCGTTATATTTTCTTTGATTGCAAGATGCAAAAATGAATGAGATATTCGCAGAGTGTACAACAGCAGGCGTCGCATCGGGGATAGTGGACCGACAAATGGGTGGATTTCTCATAATAGCATAATGACGATATGTCTCTGATGATTTCAGTGAATTAAACAGAACGATGCTCGATTCTCACTAGTAGTCGATTGTTCAAGCCGTAGCGAACAGATGAAAGAGAAAATTAGGCACTGGAAAAGGTCTAGCTCCTTACAATGAATTCAATTTTTGTCGAAGCAATGAAGTCTTCGAATATACTAATGAGATAATGATCGGAAAAGGCGTAAGGAGCTGTAGCTTCTTTTAAACATGAATAAGGATATCATCGTAATATTTCATTTGGTGGAGGGCTACTGTAAACGGAGCTCTAATCAGAGAAAAATTATTTTCCCATATCCAAATTATGAAGAGCCATGTAGGCCGCTACCTAATTTTGGCCTTTTAGCAAATTATAATGGGCCGATAAAAGTGTTATTCTACAAATCGCACGGATTGATAGAATAGACTAGTAAATAAGAAGCTTTATCATTGTACAACTCACTTATGTTTAGCTTTCACAGTTATCAGTTATCTAGTAATAGTTACTGTGGTATGTTTCACATGTAATGCTGGGCCTTTAATTATTACTGAAGAGAGGATTTAGGCCATCGTAATAAAAGTTTGCCGACCACTGTTGTAGACTTTACAGTTTACACTGTGTAGTATTGAACCGGCTGACATTCGTGTTTTTGATTATGTCATAACATACTGATGTAGTATGTATGTTTAATCAGTGTGATAAATCGACTCAAATTTTTCTAAAAACTACCTAGCGTTTTTGATATTTCTTTGCCCTTTATGTTCGAAGACTGTAAAGGTTAATTGTAATATAAACACATCACTTGCGGTCACCTTATCGAATTATTAAACAGTGTACTCATACGACTTCTGATCTTGAGTACTGGTTATTAGAAGATGAAATCACCTTCTATGTAATATACTTATCAGGTTGCTTCATCATAAAAATGGATAATAATGTCAAATATCTCTTATTGAGAAGATAATATATTTAATTGTGTCCGAATTAATTTGGGGTTTACATAACTATCGGTCTACTCTAAGCTTAGCAGTCTAGTTTCTGGTAATGATTTGGTGATTTGAAATAATTGGACATTGTTATAGTTCTATTTTGTGTGATCTTGTATCAAGAAATATAGCAGTACGAAGTTAGTGTTCGTTAGTTAGTTAGTTCTGTATATAAATAAAATGCAAGGACTTTATCTCTGCAGAAACTGGACATAAGTTATGTTTTTACAGATGGATTGATAAAGAATAAGGTATAATTAATTTCTAATTGGGTTCCAAAATCGAATACGTCCTGGAAGTTAAACATGAAGGTTATATCGATCATTTCTATTTATATAGAGTCATCTAGTACAGGACGCGGCCTATCTAAGTCATAAGAGTGAATGCGTACCGCCAAACAAAACCCGGGATAGCAGGCAATATAGAGAGTCATTTCCGTCTCTGGTATTCACGGTTTTGTGCTGCAGAATAAAATCAGAAAAACGTTTTTGTGTAAAGTTTTGTTCAGTCAAGTTAATACCTGCGCAGTGCTTGCTTAGGTGATATGCGTCTTCAGTGAGTGAATGGGAAAAAAACACGGTGATTTTTTGAAGTTTTCGCGGTTCTTGGTTTATAAATAATATGTTCCAGACATAAAAGTCATGAATTGTGATGTAAACAAAAGGATCCTGCATTAGTAATTGAGAACATCATTTGATAGTGAGGACATGAAGACGTCATCAGACGGTGAGGGGATTTTGTGTTCTTAAATTTGTACAATACAAAAATAGTGAACCATTTGAAATTCTGTAATAAAGGAAGATTGAAATATTGGTTCTCGAGATAACATTGACTTCCTTAATATGTACGATTACTGTGATATAGTTGATGTCATAATTTTTCGATATTCGTGATATTCTGTATTCAAGGTAACAGCGATGTGAATTCTGCTAAGCTTTAGGAAATTCTTTTTAGAAAATTTTTATCTATGTCAAAAAATATTTACTATTTCTCTCCTTTGCAGAGATTGCCAACTGATACATTAAGGTAAATGCGTAACTTGGCCTGGACAGAAATTTTCCTTGTGGCTTATTTAGACAGTACTACAGTAGTACCATACTGGTCTTTGTAGTTAATTCGTGACTGGAAAATGATTCAGTCGAATCCAGAATTGAATCATTGGTGCATAATGTTTAAGTTGGAAAGTTCATTCGGTTTGTATGGAATGCACAACAGGTGCACTGGGTACCAAAATAACTCGTATTCCTTGTATTTTCTGTAAGTTAATCCTACCCATACGATTTAACCTTTAATAATAGCGGTTTTGTGTGAACTTCGGCCTATATAATAACTTTTCTTCTCAATGGATGGTCGTTCCTCGATAAATATCTTCTGTGAAAACACTTACCGCATATATAAGGAACTACAGTACTCTTCACGTCATTGCGTGACCATTTTCTTCCCGTTATTATCATCAAAACCAACGGAATTGATTGTATGTAATACGTCAAATTTCACGCGCACCAAGGTATTCAGACAGAGAGCGTTACCAATTTGTCTAGAATAAACTACGAGTATGCTTACAATTAGTCACTTTTCGTGTCATTTCGATACGCTGTACCCTCTTTACTCGATAAGACATTACCTCTACGACTCCTGGAAAGCAGCACCTGATATTTCGAGGCTGTAGTACGTCATACTTGCTGATGACTTGCTCTACAACGGTATTCGTGTAGAGATTTCTTGGCCTGTCTATATTATGCATTGTACTTATTTGATCTAAAAAACACTTTTGTGACAGCTGGTTGGTTGGAATTAGATTGTAATCATTTTTATTTGCATTCCTTTGTAAGTGTTGTTTGAAAACCTAGTAAATGATATCGTCCGTGGCGTATATGAGCTGTATATTCCAGTTATGACAGTCTAACATTGTAACCTAAATACGATGTTTTTTGTGTTATTATCGAGCATCTTTGTCTTCCTGTGATTTCATAACAGGTGAGAAGGCCTGATACAACGAGTGTACTGAATAACGATCAGACTATTAATTAACGAGCGCTACCTACAGAGCGAGCTTATTGTTCGCCCCGTGCTGTAGATTATTTGATGCTTATACTGGAACAATAGGGGACGCGTTAGGGATGTGATGCAACCACCGATCGAGTATCCTGTGTGGTATGGTTCACTCACATTTATCTACCAGTGTGCTGCTGTGCGTATCTTGTATTCAGTAATATGACAGTTGGCGGATATAACGCTCAAGTTCCGAGTATTATACTGGAGGCTATAGTGTTGGTGGATCAATAATCTCTTGACACTTTGTTTCCTAAAACACAGGTCAAGTCTTATATCCTTATGAATTAGAAATAAGTTGGCCAGCGAAGAAAAAAGAATAGAGCAGAGGTGAAGTCACGTTGCAATGACTTCGTTATCCCCAGCAAACTTCACCACGATCCAAACGTTTTCGCGCACTCCATACGAAAACGCTACCGGTACGAAGGGGAATGATAGCCGGATTCCGACCGATCCATATTATCTATACTATTGGATACCATGTGAAACCATTCTGTGTTTCCTGACTGTGGTATCTGTGTACGTATTCATCTGTGTGACAAGATATGTCGTCGTACATAAGTCAAAACCAAGCAGAGACGTGAGTGGACGACAGGGAAAATGGCTGTACTTCATGTGCGTGGTGTCTTCTGGTCTTACTGTGCTACGTTTTTTGAGCGACCACGTCGTTGCATTTTTGGGTTCGAAGAGCGACGGGTTTTGCGTCGTAACTATCACTGTGAGCACCGTATTTTTTGCCCTAGCTTTGATATCTATTTACATCTTCCTATGGATGAGACAAAGTATTTTCTATGCCAATCCGGTCCTTTCAAAAGTCCTTAATAAAGCGGTGATTATCCTCAGTTGGTCGACTTTGATCGTAATGCTTTTAAGCAGTGTCTGCCTAACCGTGTTGTACAATCTGCCACAAGTAACTGGATGGGTTTACGCCGCGACAAAAGACGGATGCATGGAAATTTCAGAAGGCGTTTCGGATATCGTTCCGGCAATAACTGTAGCTACCATCGTTTACTTTCAGTTATGTCTACTTGCCTTGTTCCTGTACCCGTTGCTAAGCAGGAAAACACAGAGATACCGATCTGCAGGTGCAGCTAACAAAGAAGCTGGCGACCCTGCCAATCATAATTCCTACTCGCAACATCCTTCTTCGGTTAGTAACACAGAGGATAACGGTACGGATGGTGGAATATCTTCATTGAAAAAATCGCCAGAAGTAGGAAAGAAATACATCATGAAAATTGCGAAGTCGGTTGATAATTCGGCTGTCGAGTCCGAAAACGAAAGTGGCGTTGACATGTGCAGTCCGGTAGAAAGTGGAAAATCCGAGACATCCTCGGCAGGGACTCCGGCCGTGGAACGTTCGAACGTTGAAAAGGAAGAGCAGAAAGATGAGGGTCAGAAAAACAGTAAACCTGACAACAATAATAAAATCAACGAAAGTTCTCGGCTAAATATACAGAATATTGAACGCAAAAGAATGTCAGCTCCCAAAGCATTCTTTAGAGGCAGTCGACTATTTAACAAACGTACGCAGACCCTGTCTCATGAACGCCCTCACAGTCCCATAGCAAAACGGAGCCGGGCAAAAACCATTCAGACGGTGTCATTAAAACTGGAAAGTCAAAGCGGAGATAGTAATAACGTGGAAAGAAAATCGAGTGGTCACTCGTCGAAAAGCGAAAAAAAGAAGAAACAAAGACGTCTTGAAAAGTAAGTACGTCATACACAGTCAATTGAAACGGACAATACGAAAACCAGCAATACTAGTAGTACCAGCTAAATATGGCTGTACCATTATACTAAATACCGTCGTAACATACTAAATGCGGGTGTAGTTGACATCTTGGCTACACTCGTCGTATCAAAGAGGTCGTGCGACATTATACAGGAAACATAAACAATTGTGTGTCCTCGTACTATTTTAAATTTCACTATTGTTACCAAATTGTTCATTTGATCTGTTTTGCTGAAATATGTTTTATAGTAATATATAGTGATAGGGGATACGTAAGCATTTCTTTGCAATTTTGTTGTTGTCCTTAATTAAGGTCGTATGTGGTTCTGTAATCAACTCGTTAGTGTTCGGCAAGTATCGATGCTTGGCGTCACACTGAAGGGCGATTGCTTTCTTGAAAACCTCGTTTGCTGTTAAATTAATTTCAATTACTTCACTTGACTATTTTTGGAACAGGAAGCATGACATGACAGTTTATCAATACACCTTGTTCAAAATTAGCGCGTTAAAGACATTCACGTTTCTATCAACAGACGAAACCAGCAAGGACGACGCATGATGGCGTACCTGAAAAAGTCCTTCTATATCATGCTAGTCTGTGTCTTTACCGACATCATAGCGACTGTAATCCAGGCTACGATCCTCGTACCGGAGCTGATTAACATCGTAATATTTGACATTAGTCTCATGGTGAATGTAGTCTGCATCATTTTATCCTTCCGCGACTGGGACATAATTCTTTTTCCGATTTGCGCAAAGTAAGTAATCGGTGTCTTGTATTCACAAACCTTGAGTAGCAGCAATTTTATTGCGTTGAATTCCCATCTATATATTTATTTGATTAGAGCATCCAATCGTCGAAATTCGCAATCTATCGTGTCCAAGAAAAGTACGAGCGAAAATAAGCGACGACCGGATGACGTACGTTTAGATATCGTCAGAAAAAACGGTTACGACTCGCCGTCGGAACAAAATGCAACAAGCACAGTGCAGTACCACAGAAACCATCTCGCGGCAACATCCCATGTGCCCTCTTTTTCAACCTACAGAAATTCCGCCAGACCGGACCATTATTTGACCTCGCCTTCCTCAGGCCAGTCTACCGATAACGTTACTCGGGATAAAGATACCTGAAGGAAACCAGCTAAAGGAAACAACACTGCTAGCTGGTATTTTCCGGTGACAATTATTAGCAGGATGAGGCGAGCTAGATTTCGACGGAAGTACCTCGCTAACAGATTTTCCGGCTCAATTGATTACCATTTCCAGCGAATCGGGAAGCTGGGCAGGAAAGCTTTCTTCCTAATGTGTTGAAGAGGCGTGATCCTATGATATGATGCAATTACGTATGGCCCATTGCTTAGTAAATCGTCGGATTGTATGTAAACTGTAATTGCTAGTAATCTGGGGAAAACAGTAAATACAGTAGTACACGTTATGAGAAAAAATTGCAATTCTCTTCGGGGGAATTTCCGTCTAAGCTCATTAATATAACACTCCGTTTTCCGGCAATTTGACATCAAATTTAACTGAAAGACTTTTTGCTCATCAATTAACTTCAGGGATCCAGTGCATTCGATTCTTCGGACCAAGTAAAAATTGTTGTCTTGATGCATGTTCTAACTGGTGAATTCACAGTCACAGGGGAAGACCATATGGCCAGAAGAGTATTCAGGCAATGCCTAGTGAGCAGGAACCGCTTGGTAAAAAGTCGCTGGCGTATATTGTTATTCAGTCAGTAACTTTAGGCAATACCATCTCAATCTCAAGTTCCCAAACACGATCTACGAAGCTTTTAAAAAAAATCTATCTCCAGTCCGCTACTGCTTCGTCACAAATCACTATTCCATTGATAAAACCTTTTTAAAGAAATATCTTACAAAAGAATACAATATACATAACATTAAGTAAGCCCAATATTTGTGAAAAAATATATTTTGTTCCATTCACAACTTTTAGGGCTATGAGTAACGAATGACTCACGGATCAATTTGGAACATATATATGGGTTTCGTGTGTCTGTGGCTGTGTATGTTATTTTACTCTCGGTATGGATTTCAATCCACTGCGTCAATCCCAGAAATATAAAATAAAAGATATGGTTTATTTATAAGAATTTACTGGACATAATAAACCGTCACAAACTTTTCATATTACCCTAAATGGTCTACCCTGCAACCGAACACCATACCACGTGTAAGGCTATATCAGCAACTGGGATGTAAATGAAATCCAGAAAAAATAAATCACACACTATAAGACATAGTTGAGAAAGTTCCGAAATGTATTCATCTTATTATAATATTTTTTAATGTCTCGTGATTTTTTTTGCTTGTAAATAATTAAAAATTTCATCAAAGAAAATCTCGATACGCAGAATTGTTATCACGTCAAGACATCTTTATGAGGTTACTTGTGTAACTACTGTCAGAGTAACTATACTGCAGTAACGTGTGTGATAGTTATATGTTACTTTGTTGGTTCATTAATTAATAATTTATCAGTTCCGAAAATAATATGCAGTGAAGTCTTGAAATGGTGAAATACGGCAATTTCGAGAATACACTCACGCCCCCATACAGCTCTTGATGCGTTCCTTAAAATAGCCTAAGCCAGTTTCTAAGCAACGCCAGGTAAGGCCACTTCAACATTAGTGTATATGAGATAATTTTTCCACGGTTTTCCAAGCCTAGGTTTCTTGGTAATATGCGTTTGATATATTTCTTCTAAATTAGTTCATAGAATTCCAATATCTGTCGAAGTGGCTTCAAGGAGTAGGGTGGACGTTGAATGGCAGTGTTCTAACGTTTATTGTCTTCACTTGAGTAGCAGTTTCTTGTGATGGGGCTATATACAGTAATCTCCTACCTATCGCGGTTAGTGCGTTCCAGGGCCCCCCGCGATAGATGAAACTCCGCGAAGTAGAAACCAGATATTTAATTAATTATTTGAATATATTTAAACGTATTTTGAACCGTTATAAATCATTCACACCTTCTTGTTTACCTTATTAACCTTTCCCACAATCATTTGACCGGTTATTCAATTTTTTTAAACTTTTAGCGCTTAAACATACCAATACTGTACAGCACGGTCGTTATCATGAAATAAAATACATACAATATTACAATAAAATGCATACAATACAATAATATATAAAATCCGCGATGTAATGAATCCGCGATAAGTGAACCGCTATATAGCGAGAGACGACTGTGGAGTCGAGTCATTGTACTCAGTAGACTTGACCTTACACAGGTTCGAATGCGTTACGGATTCACTCAATTTGACGCCTGACTCGACTTATAGCTGACGAAAGATTCTTCTTCACCAGAGTCGCTGTAACTGAACGGCTTGACTTGAAGTATGAAAAATAACCTTTGATTGATTTATTAACAGCCCTGAGTTTACGTTTCTAGACGTTTCTCTTACCTGCAGTAAAATCGGAAATATTCCTAAATATTTGACCTAGTCATTTATATGGTTGAATGATAAAGTATAGTTTCATTTGACTTCAATACTAAAATAGATTCCATGAAAATTACCATTCCATAGCTCTATATCACCGACTGATTCGCTGTTCGATGTATAGGTTGTTTTGTTTTTCTTATACAGTACTTTTTCTTAGGCATCATTTTTAATCACTTCATCAAATATTTCATTAAATAATTCAATTTAAACATTAAACATTGATGACAATAGTTTTTCTAAAGCATATTACTTCAATGCTGATATGGTTTTGGATAATGTTTAATCAAGTACTCCAATGTGTATTATGAGCTCTGGTAAAATAGAAGGCTATGCGTGAAAGTACTGAGGGGAACTGATCAGCCAGATTCTATCAGCCATTTTTTTGAAATACAAAATCGTGAATTACGCGTGTTTATCGAATATAGAGGTCTAAAAACGCGATATTTGTCTTTGTTGATTGGTGATGAACAATATGCAACAATTTTTTTAATTCTGGCCAAGTCAGTTTATCGCCCATTTGGAGACGAAGATCTAGGGTGCTCCTCTTCAAACTTCGTCAAAAGTTTCTTAAGACTATATTACACGATATCTGGAAGTTTCGTCGAATTTCTTCGTGAGCGTTTTAGTGAATTTTCACCACAAAGTATCGGCCTATTTTGTCAAAAAATGCATTTGATGTTCAAAATGCATGTTTAAAGCACACAATTAGCTTCAAATTCAAGGAATTGTTTCTTAAGACATAAACAAACACTCACATTAAAGGTTTTTCAATAGAAACTTTCGATATTAGCGATGATGATGTAATCGATTCCCGAATGGATTATGACAATCATGATTTATCGTATTGGCAGGAATAAAGCAAAGTAATCAATCAGCTGTATTACCACTACCTGTCTCCACGCAAAGTAAAAATAAAGATAATGAGGATATTATTATAGTTTCTTGGCATACACGTAAAATGTACACGACGCTCTCTATCCAAATGGGGACCCTAGGGACAGAGAAATTTGATTTTTATAAGCAACTAGCAGAGCTAATACACAGCGTTGCTTGCGTAAGTCTTGAACGAAGTTGTTATGGCTATATAAACAGTACTACTATATACTACTATATATTTTTACGTTAGGCGTTAGATCGGACTAAGTAAGATTTCATCCCTGCAGGACAAGGATGGAGTTTGGCGACCCAATACAAACAAGCTTACGCGTTTATTACAAAGTGTCCTAGCAAATGCTTAGTGTTATTTTCACTCAACATTTCGGAATACATAAGGAATACAGAATATAATACATAAAGAAATACAGAATGCATTAGTTTAATGGGCCATGCGTTTCTGCAATCTCGGAAATGGAATTTACTATAATTAGTGCACTCAAATAATCCGGGATTTCTCAGGGGTAATCCAACGACTCGAAACGAAATGCCAATAGATCGAAATGATGACAATGAAGGTTAACCATGTTATCTTAATGTCACCGAATAGATAATGTTACGGAATGACAACCTGATGAGACAGTAATGCAGTTCCTTTATCCCTTATCCGGGATTCCCAAAATTCGAAAACCTTCTGAATCCAAAAGTTTTTATACCTTACTTAAAACTTAAAACTCAATACCTGTATAGTAAAAAATCATATACAAGCGGTGAACGTATTTTTTATGTGTAAGAAACCAGTCAGAAACAGAAAACATGTGAAAAGGGCCCGTTTAGTTTTAATAAATATAAAAATATTCTATGGGATATGACTATGTGATATGGGATTCTCAAATGTATCAGCGTCCTTCACCATTCCTCTAGCTAGCTATAGAATTGTTGAGTGTTTTTAGTGTAACTGCGTGACGTAACGACAGTCTTAATCTATTGTAGAATGGGAAATATGTAGCACACCTGCTTCTAAGAAAAGAAAGAAAATGCTCTGTTAATAATAATTCTACATTCCGAGTAGAAAATTTTGCGTAGGCGCGACTTCATTTGAACATCAAAATTGGAATTGCATGTTAATGAACTTTTCGTTGTTTATATTTATTGTATAATGCCTTGATCTATTCTCTCTTTACCTAGTATGCGCTCTTTCACAAATAAATACTTAGAAAGGTTAATCTTTCTACTAATTTGTCTCTAAGAATTAATATGTTATATGCGATTCCACTCAAATGACGCAGAATTGTCACGCCACGACACCTTTATGAAGTTACTTGCGTAACTATTGTCAGAGTGCTGATTCACAGTCACTAGACTAACCGCAAGCAAGAGTGAGTATTTTGTCTTTATATTGTAGAATTCGAGCATAGGTTGTTGGAACGTAGTAGGCTGTTACGACAATAATGACAAAAACAAACATCATCTATTCATCATGAAATGGAGCGTATGTGTATGAGCGTAATATGGAGTAGACGTAAGCAAAAACGTCTGCAATAGTGATATGATTCTTTGTTGTTGTTTTTTGAATTAATGATTTAGAATTCATCAGGTTCTAAATATATGGAAAGATAACCGAGCACATGCACCCCACAGAAATCAATCTCCGGAACATATCAAATGAGTCATCAAAACTCTCAGATTTGTTCCCTTTTTTATATTGACTCAAGACTGGCATTATTCCTGCTTCGGGACTCGAGGATGAATATCGTTCTCTTGTAATTTCCTTGATAATAATATAAATTCAGTTTGCTCCCGTCATTTGCAACTTACTTACCTTATAACAAAAGAAAAATGCGAAACCTGAAACAACTGGACAGTTTTTAATGCGAATTTACTAATTATATTGCATACTGTAATTCTTAACTGTCGACAAATGTTTTTTACGCAATACCAAGCTACCCCTAATCGTATTTACAATGTAGAATTTATATCATGCCTCTAGTCGTATTACGTATAATTCCAGGTAAAAAATGCAACTTGTTTACGCGTATATTCGTTACTGTAAATCACTTTGTACTTGCACATCACAATTACCTGAAACAGCTGATAATGACAGGACATTTGTTTTCAATTTAGAGCCCATTTCATAGCATATTCTACAGGCCCCGAACTCGCTTGATCCGGCGGCACTGTGACTAGCGGGCAACTTCTACAATGACGTCTTCTTTCGAATAAAATATATAGTAGCTCTGAAAACAAGCTTATAGACATGAGGGAGGTGGCCCCGAAAAAGATTATGTAAAATATATTAAAGAGTTTATCGAGGCCCGAGATTTCGAGAATTTCCCCATTGCTGCTTTTTTTGAGGTGATTTACCGAAAAAGATTTTATTAACTAGTATCATATATATATAAATAGAATATTCATAAACCTTAGGCATAGACGATGACAAAGCGTATATAATATCATATGCCTGTGTCGCCTTCTACATTCCTACTGTCTATTGGGAATGACGTGTATCACCTGATTGTTATATATTACTGTATTATCGGCAAAACGGAAGATGCGGGCGATTGTTGTGACGCAAGCAGAGGCTTTTCATGCTGTGCAAGTATACCTACGCCTCTGTTCCATGGTAGCTATTACACAAGTGATAGGGTCACAGGATTGCTAAACAAACGAGGCTGCTTCTTTAGTGTCAATTTTTGTTATGACTCATGATTTCGCGTGATAGACTGCAGGTAGGTAAATGCTGTCATTCATTCTTTACATATATATTACAACAGAATTTGCAGAAAGGTCTCATATCATAGCTTGATATCGATATCACTATTTAATTGTGCTATCAGGTTACAGGTTATATATTTATTTATAAATATCTTAAGATTTTTTTTCTGACTACTGGTAACAAACACTAATTCGTTTACAGCAATTTGTAATTTGTGTTATCCGATCGTGTATATTTTCTTCGTATTCCTCATCAAGTATAAAACCATAGCTATATTACAGCACTGTGCACCTTGCAATTTATATGAAGGTCACTTTCAGTTTATCACTATTTAATTGTGCTATCAGGTTACAGGTTATATATTTATTTATAAATATCTTAAGATTTTTTTTCTGACTACTGGTAACAAATACTAATTCGTTTACAGCAATTTGTAATTTGTGTTATCCGATCGTGTATATTTTCTTCGTATTCCCCATCAAGTATAAAACCATAGCTATATTACAGCACTGTGCACCTTGCAATTTATATGAAGGTCACTTTCAGTTTGCCTAGCAAAAATCGCGTATAATTGATATTTACAGTACATTAAAAAGTGCATTAACATTTGTACGTGACTGAATGATATTCTCAGAAATCGTTCTGGCTGCATTTTTTTTGTTCACTGAAGAATATTAATACTAATTTGATATGAAAATAATGAGAATTAATTATAGTACACAACATAGGCTAGAAGTATTTTTTATCAGTTTAGTCACCTTCAGTCAGATAATCCGTACATGACTGGCATTGCGGAGGTTTTCAGCAAGGATGAGTTGTCTACAACACTCTGATTGATTGGTTTAGGTAGTTTTGCGATGTATACTCAATAGATATTAACTATAAGCCCTGCTCTAGTGTTGTGTAGACAGCAAAGTATGTTCTTTAATATTTATGTGTTTTCAGCTTTCAGATATACAGTAAAGGTACTCCTAAGTTAACGACCGCTTGTACTTACGACTGTTGTAACAACTGCCAAATACGATCGTTCCTCGCACTGACGGGCGATACTAGGTAAGTCTTATATATCATGGAAACTTACCCGTTGGGTGACAATAAAACAATATCTAGCCAGATATTTGCCAAGAGGTTGGAACGGCTTCTGGTCGTTAAGCAAGGACTTCTCTTAAACACCAAATCACTTTACGACCAGGTTGCTGGATCGTAACCTGGTCGTAAGAGTACCTGTATGTTATATGTATATATAGCGTACTTAGATTTGAACTTATTGAACCTGCTGAACTGTATAAAAACACACAACATAGTCTGTTAACGTACTGTAGAGTGTAGACTATGCACTATTACGTCGTGATAATCTACTAGTTCACAGCAGATAATGGTAATCATTTTACCGAAGATATTATTTATTAGCTGTAATTTGAATTATTGAAATACTGTATGTTGTCCCACACTACGCATCTCGTATTAATAAACTGCATTTGCATCGGACAATATTTTGACACAGTTTAGAATTCAATGGAGTGAGTAACCTTAATTCGATATCGAGGTTTACATTGTAAATAATGCGTATTATTTTACAGATACTCTTCTACCTTACCAAAATAAAGCATGGCGTCTGAAGGAAAAATATTGAATGCAACAACAACAACAACAACAGAGGATTCCTTTTCTCCAACTACTGTAATAATTCTTGAACCATATTCGCAGACTTACTGGATCGCATGCGAGTCGATTTTGGTATTGATGACGATATGCTGCGTTTATCTTTGCTTTTGCGTCACGAGGCATGCGGTGGTAAACAGGAAAAAAGAATGTAGAAAGAGTACCACCGAATGGCAGAAAAAATGGTTGAAAATATTACCAGTGATCGCGTGCTATGCCATGTTTCTTCGCCTATGCAACGATCATGTATCGGCCTTTTTAGCATGGAAGACTGATACTCTATGTTTGGTTACCATTACAGTAAGCGCTGTGCTATTTATCGTGGGCATCTACTCGGTATATATTTTCCTATGGATGAGACAGAGCATTTTCTACGCCAACGATCTAATGGCTAAGCTAATGAACAAGTACATCGTTTACTTGAGCTGGACCACCCTTATTGTAATGACCTCCTGTGGATCTGTAATAGCTGTGCTGTATAATATACCACAAGTGACTAAGTACGACTATAGAGCAACTGTTGGCGGATGTATGGATGTTTCGGGAGACAATTCGAACGAGATTATTCCCATTATTTTCGTTTGCTTCACGGGTATTTTTCAAATCGGACTTTTATCCTTATTCATCTATCCACTGTGCAGCAAAACCTTCGGACAGTATCGATCCAACATACCGAAAAAGCGGAATAATTCGAACAATGAATCCTACGATACTTCCTCTTTCAGTCATTCGCACGAAAATGACCCTGGCAGCTCCAAACAAGACCAAGATGCAGCAAAATCACCATCTGCAACATCGGTCTACAAAGCACCTGACGAAAACGGCAATAATACCGATCCCGCTGGAGAAAGGAGGCGTTTCTTGAAATCCGAAACTGATAGCGAAAGCGGGGAAGAGTTTAGCAAAGATGGAAGGCGCCTGTTCAATAAAACTCTAACGATAAAAAGAGAGCGTACGCTTTCTCCCAAAATCTTAACGTCACCAAAGAATTCCAAGGTGGTTTTCAGCAAAACAAGACACCACTCCAGTGATTCTGCAAATACAATCAGTCCAGTAACAAGTGATTCGGAAATGAGTTACCCGAAAAAAACACGCGGATTCGGTGACACACTTCGTCGCATGACACGAAAAAGGTACGGATGACGAAGGGATACTAAAATAATAGGTTGTCAGTAGAATAGGCTAAGGTTCTGCAACCTACAAACGTTAGATATTTCCCTGCCTGGCCTAAAGAGCAATCTCAGATGGACCATTTTCTTCCAGTTTGTGAATATATGTCAACGCATAGACTATAAATTGTTTACATATTTTCAAATCTCCTCTTTAGAATGGGATATATGAGCCATTTCACAACCCACCCAATTCCGGCGTACTTAATATAATGAATACAGGTTAACAACTAGGGTTGACTACGAATCAGACAGCTTTTTCTTTGCTTTTTTTTGGAACAATGATATATTTTTATAGCACAAAGAAGTCTGAGCAAGCTCGGCGAACAATCGCCCTGATGAAGAAATATACTCTGCTCATGATGATCTGCATTGCTACCGACATTGTCGCAACGTTGATCCAAACGTTCTACTTAACAGCAGAACTGATTTACCTCGTTGTATACGACATCAGTTTGCTCATCAATATAATCTGCATAATAATGACATTCACGGAATGGAAGAAAATTTTATTCCCCTTTTTCATGGAATGCGAGTAAGTGACAAAAATGTTTGCATTTAGAAAATAACTAATAATAGATTTTCCGTTAAAGACTTAGCTGGCAAGTATACATTCAGATTGCTATTTTGACTGGGTTGCATCAAAGCGGTCCTACATAGAATTTCATCCCACCTGGACCCAGATTTTTTTTGTACACGAATTATTCTGGGTTGTATCCTCTGTAACAAATTTGGTAAAGAACCGTGAAAAAAATCGCGACATTGTCAAATAAACTTACGGACAGACAGAAATTTTTTTGTACTTATAGGAATTTAAAAACGGTTGCATCTCGCGCATAGTATTCTTTTTATTCGGTCTAACGTAGCATGGATAGTAGAAGGGACTTTGTTCAACATGCAGAAATAAAAGGCATCGCTGGGTCATCTTTAATGAACAACCTCCATTAGTCCCATTGAAAGTCATTGCCGCTCGCCCCACCAATATCAAATGTTACTAGTTCAGTCCATATTCTAAATGGGGTTAAATGGTGATGTTGATATTTAGGAAGATAAAACCGCAAAAAGGAAAACATATTGTGAAGGCGGTCTCTCAGAAGGACATCAAGAATCCTCGCATCCAGGAACTACAACAGCAAAGCATCCGCCAGAAGAATCGTCGGCGTTCCAGCGGAGGTGCCGAATATGACTCCGATTCAGTGTTTCAGACCAATACCCCCTACGTACACCAGAAAACTCTTATTTAAATATGGCAGAGTTATAGGAGGTAGCTATATTGGCCACAAAAATACTGTAATCTTCACAATAAGCATAGGAAATGAAAATTGTTTGCCGTTTGATAAGGTTAAAACACAGTGAAAA
Organism: Halocynthia aurantium; assembly: GCA_013436065.1. Lineage (NCBI taxonomy): Eukaryota > Metazoa > Chordata > Ascidiacea > Stolidobranchia > Pyuridae > Halocynthia > Halocynthia aurantium. The sequence continues at coordinate 32,588 of QXVX01004024.1, forward strand.
TGTTTTAAATTCTTTTTTTCACAAATAAGTAATAATTCTCAATACTTTCTTGTTAGATTCATTTTCTTCTTCTGAAAATAATGATGTTCGAGTGGAAATTTAAACTCACTGTCATTTACTGTCTTTTAGTATACTGCGAATAATGTTGGTTGGAGGAGTACCCATCTTATTATATTATTCACCCAGCATGTGTTCTTTACACGTAAAAGTTATTAGAGACGTCCAATCACGGGTAGGATGTTATAGAATATAGATAAAATATGTTCAGTTTTTTAATATGACTAGTTCGCTAAGTTCTATGACTGGTTCTCTAAGTCTTGTAATGTTGTTATAAATAATCAAATGTATTATCAGTCGAGTGAACTTGGTTTATTCAAGAAATTATATCTCGCCAAGGATAAATCGTGTGGTCAGTTTTGTTTTATGAAAAACGCTCATATTTTCTCATAAAATGAGAAGTTCATTGGATGAGTGTTCATCAATATAATTCCATGAAGAAAAAAAAAATTCACATTACTCTTGAAATTTTTGTTCAATACTATGCACAATAACAATATCACATCAATTTTATAGGTTTTTATTTGAAAAGTTCTGCAAGAATTGTAGCACAGTTCTTTTATATGTATAGCTTCTATTCCGTAATGTACGATTATAACGTTATATTATCGTACATGTATATATTTGCAAGAGATTTCATTTATTCTTTTAATGATCTCTTGATGTCTTTCTGTAATTTTATCCTTTTTTTTTAACTGCGCATATGCAAATAATTTGCACTGACTGGTCTACTACTCTACTACCCAACCTCTTCCAAAAGATATGTTTTGCATTCCAGCGCACATTGATTTTTTAAATATCTGTGAATGGTGTTGTGGGTATGTCCATAATGTCGAGCAACAGGTAAAGTCGAGTCATTGATATTTCACAACAGATAATTGCGCGTGATTCGGATAGAAATGTTCGCAATGAAGTTTCGGCTTAGAACGACGCGAGTTGATATTTTTAATAATAGGCAATCACAGTAGCTTCTTATCAGTGTCATTTTCGCTCTCGTACTATCTAACTTTCATTTCACACTCGAAACAAAATGATAATCATTTTACGTTCCTAATTTTACGTCAGATGATTGCTCAAGAATGTGCACGAGGGTGTTTCTGCGCAGAACGATTACTTATACGAGGTATACGACTTATAATAGGTCATAGTACAGTAGTTCCCGATGTGCGTCATTTTTTTTCTTCTCTGCGTAGTTTAGGCGAGTGTGCACATAAATAAGGATACTAATATTAAGATTTATAGACTAGTGGGAAAATATAGCTGATAGAATTTGACGTAAGAAATTGTCCTCAAGAAACGTTCTCAGTTTGAGTAGTTTGGTATCTAGATTCTAGACTTGTGAGCGTCCATCTGTTCAACGTCAACGTTGAGATTAGACGGTTCATTCGCACTACAACATGAAGATTGTTTCTGAGCATCTATCGCCTAGGATTTCTCAAATTACACCAAAGGAAGGAATCAAAGTAAGTAATTTATGATGATTGTTTTAGAATTGATAACTAGCATAGTAAAAATAATATTACATTAATTCACTTTAAATATCAATAAATCCAAAAAAATTGACATGAACAAAAGTAATTATTTACGAGATCTCGGAACAGGGAAAGTTCACTGAAAACTGTAGGTCAGTAGTTCTTATAGAGTGCCTAGTCCTCTTCCTCCAAATGAGATTCCAGGTTTCCTCCATTGTAATCCTCATTTTGAATTGTCATTTCACCACTAATATTTATGCATCCATATTAAAAGCACTGTATATATATATCTATGACCATGGGGTCCACAGCGCAATTACAGGGGGTCAAAAAATGTTAAATTATATTAGAATGCAGTATTTCATGAAAGTTGTTAGATGAACTGAAATATCCTCGTACGCTTTTTATCAAATACTAAGTACACTAAGATTAAGTATATTACATTACATTGCTATATTTTTGGCGTGAGAAGTGGGCTCCAAACGCTACGCGACATATTATATTCGTTGTTACACGTGTATAGGTAATGAAATGATAGGTATGTATGATATTCATTCCCAGGATATAGAACTCAACGCTACAGCATAGCATTACTGAAGTAAGAGTCACAGTTTTACTATCTCAGTTTTACACTGATCAGACGGGGCAACATCTCGATTGTTTTTAATGGGGGTAATTCATCCCCTCTAATAGCCCTACTGGGGGAGATCCTTGCCTCCGGTATCCCAACTGGGTTGATCCTCGCCTTCGATATTCCAAGCTGATTGTAGGTTACGCTACGTCTTCAACACAATCCCCGTCCATTGTAGGAGTAAAGTTTTGTGAACATGGTTTTTGAATGTTAAAGAACTGCAGTAATTTAGCCTCTTTACACAATTGAAGCTGATAAATAAATACAATAAACCCGCCAATGTCCGCCAATTCCAAGAGTAGCCGGTCTGGTGAGGCCGGTCTGGTGAGGACAACGCGAACTCTGAGAATAGCGCCGGGAATCTGGAAACGACGCAGCGTAGCATTGAGTGGCAATGGGTTCGACTGAGTGCTAATGGAGAAAGTGAGTCTGTATATCGGTACATGCATGTTCGTTATCGTCGACTATCTGTGTAACGCACCGGCCTGTATTAGTAATAGATCGTTAACTCTTTGACTCCGTCTAGCGGACAACTATAATAATAAAAAACGGAGAAACATAACATATGTTCGCTTAATGATTAGGCCCTAATCTTTACTTCGAAGTTTAAAATTTACATCAAACTCTGTAAAGAGTAAAGTTGTACCCTTGAAGAAAATACCTATTTATGGCAATTTTATGTCATCTTAAAGAGCAAGGCCAAATTCAGGGTTTCCCACCACATGGTAATTTTCCCCTCAATTTTGAAAAATTTAAGGTCTACCATGCAGTAACATTTTTCAGCTTGTAATTCGATAGTACAGTGGAACCCCGGTTGGCGACCATCTCGATAACCAGACAACCCCGGTATCACGACCACTTTACCGCGGTCCCTAATATTTTTTTGCGTATTGTAATGCATTGCAATCTGTTTCAATAACGCGTTTGGCACATGCTTATTTCTTGATTTGTATATTTTGTGGTTAGTTGTTGTCTAGCTATAAAAGCATTCTTTGCGATTCTTCAGTTTAATGAAGCAGACTTGTATTGTATACTACTCAGAAAGATAGATGGACTTACCTCAAGACAAATAATTTTTTTTTATATCATTAGTGTCTGTTGTTGGTATTCATTGGTCTTCTGACTGCTGTAGTGGTGCTATTAAATTATGATTTGTATGCACTGCTATAGCAGTAATTGCCTTTGTACATGTATAGTAAAATTGTACTTGGTGTCAAGTTCGAATTTGTAGTTTGCCTTGATCATTGTTATCAGCTCTTCTGATAAATTGTTGGATTGAGCTTGGACAGTAGTCTTTCCTTTGAAATTGTTGCCTGTAGTTGTATCTGTTGACATTTAGTCTATAATTGTTTGACACATGCTTATTTCTTGATTTGTATATTTAGTGATTAGTTGTTGTCTAGCTATAAAAGCATTCCTTGGGATTCTTCAGTTTAATGAAGCAGGCTTGTATTGTATACTACTCGGACAGATGGACTTACCTTAGACCAGTGGTTCTTAGCCTATGGGGCATAACAAAAGTTGCAGGTGGGGAATAAGGCCTCAAATTGGAAAAAATAATAATGATACATAAACCTAGAATTGTACACAATTATGCAGAACTGCCGTCGATGTCAATTGTAAAGTTGTCATATCACTATCACTATTCCACGAAATTGTTGCGTTTTTTGTTTCGGTAAATATACCCACGCCCATAGGTCAGACGAAAGGTGACAGGAAATAGCATGCACTGCAGCAATTCAATCCAGGATATTACCGATGAAGATCGTATTGCTGACGGTAGTTAATATCTATCTATATAAATAGGATGGAAACGCACAAGACGACTGCGGGTAATATAACTTTGAATTTTGATTAAATTAATTCGTTGATATTAATTATGTTCTGCTTCTTTATAGAATTTGTACACTACTGTATGGAATGTGTGGGCAATTAGAAACAAAAATATCGCACAGAAGAATGAATGTTATTTTAGACAGAAGGTAAATTGAGAGGATTAGGAACAGATTATTTCAGTTCAATTCAAACATTGTTGTTTTGAAATTTGACAGTACTGTACAACTCAAAATGATAACCGCATCATTTTCATATGGCCAAAAGGTAAATACGGAGCGGTTGCAAGTACAGCTGATTGCTTACAACTGAGACGTGATTGTACTGATAATAAGATATCATGTATATAATAAGATATATGTAACATAAGCTGAATTTTTAAGTTAGCAGCACTGACTTCAGTCCATCAGCAAGGTCTTCTACGACGTAGAATCTACATCATAAAGACTCATCATCTCCATAGGGAAGGTGAACCAGAACCATGAGGAACAGGTCTAAGAGCAGACTTGCAAGCCGGGTATATAATTTTGGACATGCTTTTCCAAGAAAATCCTTCGAATCCAAGAAACTCTGTTGAATGTGATCAGAAGTGTAACAAGAAATGGAGGATCCATCATACCATAGTCTTTAAATACCTAGTCTGGAAGCGTAAACGGTTAAAACGAAAACGGTAAACGGAAATTGATTTATTTTTCTTAGCATAATTTACTTTGCACCTACATCTAATGTTTCTTTTGCAATTGCAACCAATCCTTTTGAACTGGACTCGCTTTTTCAAGGAAATCCTGTGATCTTTGTCATACAAAGTTACAATCAGAAACATGATCACTTTGCTGTCACCATATCATTGGACGCTTTCATTACATTTCAAATATTTCAAATTTCACAAGTGTGTAATTTCTTTATGTTCCAGAAAGAGCGTACGACAACGATCTGAAAAAGCAATTCCCA
>QXVX01004024.1:39671-64966 GCA_013436065.1 Halocynthia aurantium
TATTAATCGACCAATTACAATCCCCCACCCGTTGTACGGGAGTTCTAATTAATTAAGATATACTGTAGTCAAGGGGATTTTGAGGAAAAAATTCAAACTGCCCTGTGTTTCTTTAAAACAAACAAAAGAATAGAAGAAATACATCATATTATTGAACAATATAAAATAGTTCAAATAATGAACAGCAGTTAAAATATATGCCACTCTATTAGAAAAATAGACGTCGTTAATAATTCAGTATGTTCATCTTGTCACTGTTAACTCTCCAGCAATAATCCTATCCAGCGAATGCTGCTAGTGAGACAAGCAGCGAAGGTTTTTACTGTCGAAAATTAGCACCTACGTTGTTGAAAACTGATCGATCATATCTATTTGCTCAGCTTCTTGTTTCTGCAATGCTTCATGTTGCACTCTTAATCTTAATTCAAACACAATACACAATACATAAACATGCAATATCTGCAATTTTTTTTAATGTAGAGTTTGGAATCCTATTTTTAAATTGTTATTTCTGGAACAGCGTTGAATAACTAGTTAGATTCACATAGTTTCTTTGCGTGGCATAGCAGCCGATGAGTGGAACTCGAAACACTTTATACAAAACCTACCAGAACACTGGATCCTCATAATAGAATGTTTACAACAAAGTTTTAATTCGATTGTATGTAGTATGCCAAGGTCAAAGTTCAATTGTTCCTCCCATGGCTTTCCCTTTGCATGTTTTATATTCTGGGGAATTGAGATATTTAATCTTGAATAATTGTAAGTATATAGCCAATGCATCAAAGGTTTATCCCATTGGTAAAATTTAATTAGGAATGTAGGGAAGGCAGCAATTGCAAGAAATACAGCGGCATTTAATTCAACGCATGTAAATATTTACCATATTGAATCATCTTGACGGCATAAACAATTAGGAACATCTTGCAGCATATGACAGTATCATTATGATTGAATTTTTAAGCTTACTATTTGTGCAAGCTATCACACCACTTACCTATCCAGCTGTGTTTTCTTTTCAACAATTAATGCTTGAAGCTGCTGCTGTTGAGCTTCTCGTTGTTTAGCTATGGACTTTAATAAGTTCCGTGAACCAATAGCCTAGGAATGTAACAAAGCGTAGTGAGGTTTACATAAACAGCATAGTAATGTTCATGGCGGCATCAATTTATCAAAAATATGCCCCGGGAAACAGGGCCTGCCTGCACTCAAAATCGTGATTAACTTATATGTCCACCAAAACAATCACAAAACAGGAATATTAGTTTAGGCTTGCTGAGGGTAACTGTGTTAGGGAAAGGGTTAGCTAACACTAATCCTACCCCATAAGTCTCATTCAAAGTTTATCGAAAAATTTGACTGAGTTACCAGTGTTAAATTGTCTCATGCAAATCAATTAACAAACAGTTGAGTTACCCGTTCAACCACCAATATGAGCAAATGGTAAATTCGAAATGAATGTAATTTAACTACACTTAAAGGTAATAAGAGCAACAAGTGCAGGGTGCCATTCAGAGCAAAAATTTATAACCAATGTGTCACAAACAATTTTGAAAAGCTTTGTCCTTGGAAAAATCATTGTATATAAAACACTATAAAAATTACAAAATTAAACATTGTAATATAATGAGGAATTAGAAAAAAAATGGCTTCAAGTATTGTTGAAAATAGAAAAATTCTAATTAATGTTGATTTCATTTCACATATGAAATTTACAGATTCTCGAGTGCCAAGATCCCAAAAGATTATTTCGAACCCATATCTATAATAAACAATGCAAAAAAATACATAGAAAAAAAGTCCACTGGCAAACCATACCTTCATTTTTTCTTTCTCGACATCCTTGGCAAGATTGTTTGTTATCTCTATGAAGCTTCCAACCAAACTTTGAAAGTCCGCTATTTCTGTGAATGGCAATTAAAGATCAACTAATATTGTACAAATAGTATATTGATTAAATAGTAGTTGAGATTCCTTTATCCGAAATTCCAAAAACCGTAAAGTTTGTAAGCATTTTGACGTGAGATCTCTGAGTTTCACCTCCACATTTTTTATGTGTAAGGAAACCAGCCAAAGGCAACAAAAACATATGAAAAAAGGCCCGCTTAGTTGTAATAAATAAAAGTATTCTAAAATCCATAAACATCCGAAATCCGCATCCCTTTCGGATCCGGGAATTTCAGATAACGGATTCTCAACTGTACAAATTTAGGCAATATCCTATTTTAGCTACTTTAAAGATATTCCCATGTATGAAATTAAATGAAACTTAGACAGAATCCTCGATCCTCTATCAACCAAGTCGTTGGACATCACGGAATCACTGTACCATGACTGTAACACGTAATCGGTTTTACGTCAAACACTTTATATATATATAGGATTTGTACAGCTCTATCACTTACCTTTTTTGTGACTGAGTGAAAATATATAACCTTAATACAAATATCCTCCGAGAAAAAGGAAAAATCATAATAAAAACGCACATGAGCTGAGTACAAATAAATCATGCGCCATTTCGGTAGTGTAGGATTTATTTGTACTATATGTGCGTTTTTATCGTGATTTTTTTGTGTGGGATTATTATTTTCAGGGTTAGATTTATATATTTAGGGTAATTTCCGTGTATACGTTACCGAGACGACTTGGACATGCAGTGATAGTGATTTTTGGGAATTTGTGATATACTTTAACACCTAACCCAAACAAACTCGTATACTGGTGTGTGCAACCCACCCTACTGCAGTGGAACGTTGTGTTATGGAGGTCAGGTATGCTAGGCTCTCATTTATAAGTTCATTTCGATGTTTATGAATAGAGTGTTAGCGGATGTGATATAAATACTGTTTGAATCGAGGGTTGGGGTAAAGGGATTTTTTTTGAATAATGGACCTCAATATAAAGTGTTATTTATAATTTAGCACGCTAAGCCTACGTCAGTGACTCAGAAACTGCCAACTTTCTACTCCAAGTCCTTCAAAAGAATTTGCAACGTTCAATTTCATTCCAAAATATTATAACTTTCATTTTCATTCTTTTGTTTTTGCCAAGTATTGAATTTTTCTGTATTACCGTGACGTCATCACATAAAGGTACCATTATACGTCTCGGTAACGTATACACTGAATTTACCATATTCAGTCGTGAAAGGTAAGTGGTCCAGTTTTACGGGTGGCAATGTCGCTTCAACGGACGTAAAACTGACTTTTGTGTTGCAGTCAGTCAGTGGATTTCCCAATCCCGATCGTTTTCGTTGACTGATTTAATTTCTTGGTGAATTGAATAAAACTTGTACATAATTACTTGTCACAAATTCCTGGCACTCTTCCTTTAATTCGCTTGTTTGTTGTGCAGATTCCGGATCCAGCACTCTCAGTTTATTAAGATCATCAAAATGCAATCCTGCCCTTGCAATAGCATCCTCAGCTGTCATTTTTTCTGTGATTACAATCCCTCAGCCCTGAATCTGATCAGTTTTGATTTACAAAATACTGATATCGGAATTTCGTTCTAACAACTTCGTTACTCCTAGCGACAACACTTTATCACATAGGTGTCACTAAAGAGTGATATCTTTGTTGTTACTATTTTCCAGTAGGGTTGGTTTATCCGGATATCGGTTAACCAGTTAACCGATTAACCGGGAGTATTTTTGCTATCCGATATCTGGATATAATTCAGCTGGTTAACCGGATAAAAAAGTGACGTCATTAACCCTTTGCGGTCGTAAAGCGAGTATAGCTCGCCTACACAAATAAGGCGAAGGCGAATACAGTTCGCCTTTCCAAGTATCGCGCTTCGCACAGTCGTCGTTAGGCAGGGGTTCACGAACCCCCAGGGGTTCACGGGAATATTTCCAGGGGCACTTGGATGGCAGTTAAGTTTTCATGTGTTGCTATTTAATATCCTATACCAGAGGAAAATGCGTGCCGATTGAAACTCAGCGTAGATTTTCCCTGGTCTTGCGTTTTTGTGACGCACCAATGTGAAATCCACGGCTTTGCCCGCCAACCTGTGCGAGTGTGCGGGCAACTCCACAGACAGTGTGCTGCAAGCATTGTTGCATTGTTTGCCTGTCTAAAACCGCTCCTCGAATTGAGAAACTTATTCGCAATAAACAGGGACAGCCTTCACACTAATGTTCTGTATAAAGTGGTTGAAATAAATACTTTTGTTAATATCCCTTACAACACCATTTAAAAATTATTAGTCAATATATTACAACTTTGTTTGGTGTCTGCTTACTGGGGGTTCGGGTTGATTGTTTCATGACTCGGGGGTACTCCGTTCCGTTTACACGACTCCACGATCGATGCGTTGTGCTTCATACGAAATGCGTTGCAGAAGCAGTGAATGTTAAAAATGCATGATTTTATTTTCGTTAGCGCTTGTACAGTGCATGTGTGTGTATATTTACAATAAAACTGTGGCATGATTTTTACAATCAATTCATCACGTAAATCTCGTGAAATCGATTGTCTAACTCTAACAATTAGCGGTTACTATCCGGTTAACCGGTTAGCTACAAATACATGGATATATCCGTTATCCGAATAGTGAAAATTATTGATATCCGAACCAACCCTATTTTCCAGTAATGCATACACACAAACTCCACATATTGAAATCGAACTACAAAATGCAAGCAAAATAGGAAATCCAAATAAACCAATAATTCACCTGCCCTCATTAATTATCTAGTCACTGCGCTCTTTGTAGCCAAAAGATTGAGAAATACTTTATATTCGTACAAAATGCTGAAGAAGAGCACTTCTGGTAGACAATATTATAGGTGATTTGATCTTCCTAGTTTCAATAAAACGATTTCCAAAAGATATTTGTTTATTTTTCGTAGCAAGATGTTCTTCCGAACGTGCTTATTTTTCGGTCAAGGGCTATAGGAAGATGGTAGCCCTGACAATAAACCTGTCAGAATTAACGTAAATCTCAATACCCGAAAGTTAAAAGGGCATCACGAAAGTTAACCTTCTGTATGGCTGCTGAAACATCTCAGTATACAGAACCGAGAGAGGACGATATTCAGGCTGTATTGTATTTTGCATACATCTAATTGTGTGTGTTTTAGATAAAGTAACACTTAATAGCATTGAATTATTTATCTATATTCTACACCAATGGTATAGTTTTGAACTTGAAGGCGATATAGGTTAGGTTAATTCGACAAATAAGCGCCAACATCGTTAAAAAATGTCGTGCAATTTTGATTGTCTCGTTCTAGTTATACGTTGGATGCTTGAGTATAGAGGGTTAATATGAGTGATTTCTCTCGTTCCAGAATTACCTATTTTAAACCAACTTTTCTGTCAGGATAACAGTTGTCAATAAAATTTGGTCAGTATATAGCTCAATATTACTTGGATCCGGCGGATGATTCTCCTATCCGTTTCCAGTGAGGAACAATGGGATTGGATGAGGTATGGACCTTGTTTGATAGCCAAACGATATTAGAAATTTCAGCACTCCTATTCGGTACAGGACTGACCGCTTTATTTTATTCCACTCATCGCCAGCATGAGGATTCTGCCGATAAAATAGTCAAGGCGCCTCTGCTCCCTATAGATAAGCATTTGGTTACTCGTGTACAAGAAGCTGACGACAATTGTTTACAATATGTTGCAATTAATGGAGCTGTCACTTCCAATGAAACTCTTAAAAGTCGCTTCTTTCCTGAAAAGAAGGGAGTTTTTCTAAGTTTTGTCACAGAAGAACACAAAGAGGTCTGGACAAAATACAGCAATGCTTGGTATGATAGTTCAAGGGAAGTTTCAAATGTTGTCGACTCCGTTCCATTCAGGTTGAAAGACAAAAACAACATTTCTGTGCACATTGTAAACCCAATGGAATCGACATGGTTCATGCAAACCTTGGGTATAACTCATAAAGAGTATCGGGAAGCTTCTTCATCTTTAATGGGTACTGTCATGGGAATGATAAGTGGAGACAGAGTAAAGGGATTTACAGACACTGAAAAGATGCTTCGGATAGGCACTCAAATTTTAGGTATCGGAGAACTGTTCCTTGATGACAACGTCCTTAAATTACGCAGGCCACATGCATGTAATGGCGATTATATTCTGACAAAGTTATCTTATGATGAAATCGTTAATAACTATCGTTCGAAAGCAAAACTCTGGAAAATCCTGTGCTTTCTTTTTGCTGGTGCTACGGTGTTCAGTTTATATTATTTTCTCAAGCATGCCAGAAAAAGGTACAAGGATATTCTTGAAGAGAAGCGTATGAAAGAAGAATGTGATCATATAAGAAGGGAGAGAGGCAGGTTGCGAAATTCAAATACACGGGACAGAAATCAAACTGACGATGTTTGTGCAATTTGCTTAACTAATCCTCGAGAATGTGCCATATTGGACTGCGGTCATGTATGTTGTTGCATCGACTGTTTTGAAATTTTACCCGCCCCGAAAACTTGTCCGGTGTGTCGCAGTCCCATATTGAAAATTGTTCCTTTGTTTCATGCGTGAATGGAGTTCAATATGAAATTGATTTTAAAAACTGCTCCTTTGTTCCATGCATAAAATGAATTTAAAAATTGCTTCAATAATAGTAATCATATTAATCATTGGGTCTGGATTACAAAAAATATGTTGCTCTTAAAAGGAGTCCATAATGTGTGCTGCAGTATGTTAATGCTGCTTAATTTCACTACTGTGAAATGATGGTGTCAGAGGGAAAAGTGTTGGAATGAAGTTAGGCATATATCAGCCTTCCCTGGATTTCTTTTTTAAGGTGGAAGGGCAGATATACTCCCAATATCCTATATAGGCAGGGCTGTTGCGGTTGTTGGTGTGAGAGTTTATTGTTAGTTTAGTTTGTACTCTGTCGTTTAAACCGCTCCAAATACACTGATTACAAGGAGGAACTCAGCTATCTTTGTCCAGTATTCAGAAGGTCACATAAAACAAACATAATACGATGGTTAAATGCTGCCTCTTTGTAAGGTATAAATCAATACAAGTTTTTGTCTGTACACTTCAATTCTATTCACAGGCTCGTATCATCAACACAAACTTGATGCTACAAACTATGTATGTACAAGCATACATAAAATTACAATCGTATCATTAGAACTGTTTATCCAGTATATTTTACACTCCACGTCTCAACCAATATCACAAGACTTAGTTTTCACCCTGCTGCTGGTTCGGTAGTCAGCTTATCTCTATATTACGTCAGTCATCGTTCAGTATCATGTTTAGGAAATAATACTCTGAGCTTCATATTCGCCCGTATCTCATTACGACATAACATAACCAAAGGTTACAATATTAGCCATCAGTAATTCTCTGTACAATTCTATTCCCTATAGTAGGTCAGGGCTACCATCGATCTGGAACCAAAAAAAAGTACGACTGGGGAAAAAAATAAGATTTCCCTACCCAAATACACTGCGGTACACCTAGCATCGTCTCACGGCACACGCGGAGTACTGATTAGGCTAAAATAACTTGTCAGTCGAGATGAAAAATTTGCACTTAAAATTGTTGCATTGCTGAAAATAAGCCAAAATAAGGACAAATCTTAGAAATAAGGACGGTATCGCAGCCCTGTATATAGGTGTTAACTGAGAGTAGGCATAAAATATTCTCTAGAAATAACATAGCTTACCAGCACTACTACTACTATCACTACTATTACTATCCCGGCATTCGTTTCCAATTCGCATCCATAACGAATTCAAAATGTCGTCTCGATCAAACAGAGTACCATGGAGGATAGCCAGAATGTTTCAGCGAAGAGGCGGGAAAAAACTTTGAAAATAATAGTCATCATCAGCCAATTGACATTGAAATTTAATATTAGGTACCAAACTGGTGACTTACCACAACATTGAACCGCAGCTTCTGTCACTCAGCGAGCCATAATATGAGTTCTTGAAAACTAGGGGTCTTTGTACGCATGTGTTTTCCCTGGGTCCACAGCGCGATTACAGGGAGCCAAAAAAATGATTAACTGAAATAAACAAGATAGGCATGTGGTATCCATGTTCGGTTTTATCAAATACTAAGTACACTGAGATTAAGTAGTTATATTAAGCAGCAAGTAGTATAATTTGACCATGCCCATCCAAAATCCTGGCTAAATCAGCGCTTTGGGGCACAGCGAAAAAAGGTTTTAAAGCCCTGGTGTACGCTGTGAATATCACACTGTACTACTGTCTCTATTCACATGAAATTTTCGACTAATGTACAGCTTGCAATTATTAAGATGTCCCAAGTTCAGCATTGATTGGGTAAGCAGAAATCAGTTCGCAGGTTATAGAAATTTAGTCTTTACTCGATTAACATTTCCCAAAATGACTATTTTCTCACTTCGAGTACTGGAAGTATGGTCGGTTAGTAGTACGCTAGATGGCAGAAATGAGCAATTACGGGTTTGAGGCGCGCGGTAATTCAAATTGACGATTACATTCTTATATATATATACATGTAAATCCCACCTCTTTAAAAATACTGTCAAAGAATAGGTGCAGCTAAACTAAAGATGGACAGAGTGGCTTAAAATACAATACAGGTCATTAAGATCACACAACTAATCATCTTTTAATGTAATGTAATTTACAAGTAGATAATTTCAGCCAATTATATAATGCTATCAATAAGATGTGAATGAAAACAAATTATAGAAGAGTTCAATAAGCGTTGTTGTAATTGCTTCACAGCAGTTTCATTTACGTACAAAACACCATCCATATCGCCAAATGCGCAAAATTTAAAGCAACGATATTGCGTCGGAACGCCTGACAACCCTTCATTTGACTACAACCCGAGAAATGAGTGCGGTACTTGAATAGCAATTTAATGTTGTAATGACAGCGTGGCTAGGATTTTAAATTTTCGTTTCGATATTAATAATTTCAATGCAATTACGTATCCACTTCTTGATTAATCCGGTTACCGTATCCAAATTCATTCGAGACGGACGTGGAAAAGGAAACGAAACCATTTTCAATCACTGGGAAATTTCGTAAATTTATCATTCATGCTTCAGTTAAACCGTTTAAGTTAACAGTTCGAGTGAACATTAAATAATGACTTTTGAAATACTAAAAAATAAATAAAGTATCAATAAATAAATTAAAACCGAATACAAATAAAAATGCACAATAATGAATACTATACTTAACACCTCAATGACGCCTTTCTCAACCAGTGTCCTACAAAATTTGAAAATTCTCTCTTTATTGTGTAATATTGAAGATCTCTGTTTTCAATGCTAGAATTGTAAAGTGAAGTATTTTGGGAGCCACAATTACAGCAATTTTATATCACTGATACCAACCTAAAAACTGATCTGGATAGATTAAATGGCTTAAGCAAATTTAATACACAGGGACTTATACAATAACAAAACCCTCAAAAGAAACACCAAACTAAATCCCGATCCAATACACCATACCCGTTACTGATTTACTTGGAATATATTCAATAATAAACAACTGTATTTCACATTTTCAGTTCATCCTATATGTTGTTTATTCATGCAGTTTTAGATTTACCCATAGCTCAGAATCATGTGGCCACTTTACTATTGTAGTGGATAGTTTATTTCTGTTCCAAGATATCTCATAAATTTCACCAAATTTAATTGCAATAGTATACCGTCCTTGATATTATTACTGTGTGTTCGGCATGTAATGAAAAGGCGCTCGGTGTACCGTCACTCAGATATTAAAACTAAAGTCAACAAGCCTTTACGATACGCGTGAATTTATTCTCAGAGGGTTTTAACAAAAAAGTAAAAATAACACCTGCAGCTAAGTTCAGATAAAACGTTTGAGCACTCATAAACCAACTGTGTGTGTGCAGTGTCGATGTTTGTCCAATTTATTGTCCAACTGGTGGTCAACGAACTCCGTATAATTTACGACGTTTCCGACCATCCCATCGACACCTTTCACGACAGCGCTATTTGGTAAACAAGCAAAAGGAACCTATATGTTGGTCGAAGTGGTTATTGGTCAACATCCTTGTCATTTCTGATGTATTTATGCGCCTTTTCTATTAAATATCACTTTATCTCTCGACGTTAACGCTAATTCTTTTTTCATTATCACCCAACGTGACTTTTGACCAAATGACGAAAGTCTTGAACACATGACGGGGCCGACGACTACCCAAGGTATTTTGTGATGTGGAATTGCGCTAATAGTCGCACTACAGAACGATTCTTTTCACACGTTCCTCTGATGCTATGTGACATGTTTGCCAAAGACAAATACTAAGTTCATCCGGACAAATTATCATTGAATAAACTTCGAAAGGTAACCCTCATCCCACAAGGGAAATTACTCTTACATAGTAAAATGGTAGACCTGCAGCTTTGGATGTATATCAAGCTTCTCTTTGTACTAGTGTATTCACAGGACAAATAAAAAAGATTTCAATTTAGCATTTCAAACTGTATACAAAACGTCACATTGTCACTTCCGATTTACATGAAGATAACAGTAAGTGTGATCAGGTTTGCAAACTTGCGCCTCTGTATTTTCAAATTCTCTGTGGCGTGGAAAGGTTTCTAGTAGGTCATTCACGTTAATATTCTATATTAGATTTGGTGACTTTGTTTTCTCCCTATTTTGTTGATTTTTTTTTCAATCAATAAAATCATGACAAGCCAACCGGATGCAGTTGAATAACTATTTCTAAATTCCATAAAAAAGGCACGTACACAATGCTTGTTCATGTGCCACAACAAACAAAAGTCGTTGATCAAAAAGGGAATAATGAAACTGTTGTACTATGTCATATGATACCATTAATACAGAAAATAGGTATTGAGTATTTGAATAGCACACTGTTTTGCGAGAATACCATGATACATATAATGGTATACATTGATGAATGTATAGGCTCTATGTAAAAAATTAACGTTCGTTAGTGTTAATAACTAACAATTAAATTAATAACTGTGTGGAAATTTAAAACGTTGTGCTTAGGTTCCTGTCTTTTACTGAAACGACTATAATTGAAAAACCGAAAACCAAAAAAAGAAGATAAGTTTACCTTTACTGTAATAAACTTACGATTATCCAAGATTCAATACCCTATTTCTCAAGGAACTACAGCATGGAAAACAGATGAATAAGGGGAATGCCCGTGTGTCAGAGAAAATGAACTTTGACCCCAAGACTACCACTAAAATGAATATCATCCACTTCAATATTTATTTAGTTATTTAGTTATTAATGACGTTAACTGGGGCGTTGCTGAACCAGGTTTAAGCCATCCAATTTATTATAGCAAGCCTAGCATAAAAAATGTGGCTGTCTGGAATACTTGTTCCTACTACTTTTTAATAAGGGCAGTACAGATACAGCATTTTATCCGTAAAAGCAGCGGATGATTTTCTGGTAACCGCAATTCCAGATTACCGACATTAAAGCTAGTCATGTGAAATCTCGCAGAGCAGGCGTGGTTTCTTATTGTCAGCGATGGAGTAATTTACACCACAACTTCTCTTTCATCTATAAGTAGTTATCTGGTCGTTAGCACTTTAGCGAAAACAGGGTAAACAAGTCTTATTGTTCCCTTGGCGCCTGCCTTCCCAGTTCAATAACCCTGAGTCAGAGTGAAAGGTGTTACAACACGTCCTGGAAAGATTCACAAGGAGTGCGTTCGAACAAACGTGGTTAATGCTTGTATTGTTGAACGTATATAATTAAAGCGTTTAATCGATCGGCTAACGAGTTAGTACGATCCATAATTAGTATTGCAATATAAATATGTCAAAACACCAACGCGTTATTGAGAACGATGGCTAATTTCAATCAATTTCGTATCTAAAATCTTTTCAGTTAATCAAATTGCTGTTGGATTAATGTGTTATTTTTTTTAAACGAAGGTATAAATCAAAAAAAAGGGTAGTTAAACATACAAAAAGCCACATTTTCCTCGTCTAATTTTGAAAGACAGATTGAAGAGCTCTGTAAAGATTTATGTAACGATTTTCAAGCTTCGCAGGATTTTCTACATAGTGTTAGTAAGTATTTTCTCCTGGATTTAAAGTGGTGAATTCCGCAAGGGTCTTCTCTAGCGACTACAGAATAAAGATAGTGATAATGAATAATGAAAAACTAAGTTAATGGAATTGACATGTAATGAAGTATATGTAAATGAAATATGTACAAGTTTAGTTAAGTTCCTTCCACCTTATTAAAATTGAAATATGTCGAAGAGATGCAAAGTACTAAAAAGAAATTGCGAAAGTACAACAACATATTTGTCATTGTAAGTACCTAAAGTAACTTTACAGTCTGTTTTTGGACAGTTTCGTGATGCAAATATGAACTTGATTTCACTTTCTTGACATAAAAGAGCTAAAATAGAAATGTGTTTCAGAAAGAGATCAAATACTTCATGATGTGAGACATAATCATATGTTTCAAAAATACTTACACGACTGGGAATATTTTGAAAAACATTGGTTCAGACATTGAATAATGGATATAAAAACAGGGGTTACAAATGCATACTCAACAAAACAGAGACAATATAATATTTATGTAATAATTTTTCGCTGTGACTGCTATAATTCATTGAATAATGGAAGGTGGTCATAGAATAAATTCATTTTTTTTCAGACTCGAAGCTTATGATCTTTACTGTATTTCTATACTTCTTTGCAAACCCTCAGTATTTCGTCAAATTTTTCTAACAGCAAATGAATAAGTTAAGATTGGAAAAAGGGTTTTACTAAATTTGAAAATTTCTTATGAAATTCTTATTTTTATATCACATGACATTCCGATTAAGCAGCACTTAGAATGCAGTGACGTAGTTGTTTTTCTGCTGTATAGAGTTACATTCTCAATAAGTTTAACTTGTCAAAGGTCGAAGAGTCAGCGACGCCACTAAGAATCATTCCACTAATACCTATCGAGAACAAAATCACCAAAGCTACTAAGCCAACAAAAAACGTGATTGAACAAGTGGTCAGATCGCTTTGAAGAACACTGCACACTGCATCGATATATCTAATTAGCTGTAAGGCAACAACGCGAAACCGCAGCATGCCTACGATTGTTATTCTAATAAAAAAACGTTACAACAGAAAGTATGCAAGTGCTGATTTGCGGTCTTCTTATTTTTTCATTAACAAGTCGTTATTGTCGCCTGCTAGTTTGAAACAATTAATCATTCCTGTTGTATAGGTGGTCTTTTGACGGTACTACTGGATTACATAACACAGAGGCGCCACTGTGCTATGACACTTAGCAGCGTTTCAATGGGTGAGGTAAATAAAACCTCTGTACTTAAAAAAAATTATACTATTCCTACCACTTTGTGGTTTGTTTTCAGTATTTGACAAACCATCAGTACTTTAATATGATACAAATTTCATCAAATACTCGAATATTAAGAAAGTATTACATCTGTTGGTGGGAGTATTCAGAGTATGGCGTAATATGATTACGCACTGCCCTGTATTGTCGGGGGACCTAGGCATTATTTTAAAGTGATGGCTTTGCCACCAAATTACAAGTGGCATGGGAGTCATCAAGAAGTAGTAAAGCTATGGAACGCCTGGATCAAGTCAGCTCAAGGGTAAATGGTACAGTACTAAGGGCTGAACAAATATATGGAATAGAACCTATAGAGGAACATCCGTAAAATTGTTGATTACTCAACTGTTTGAAATAAGCATATTTTCCCCTAGATTATTAGTAGCTGTCAACATTTTTCGATTGTGGAATTTTTCACACCTTTACTCTCACAACAAGGTGTGACGTGTCGTAGAATGCCAGCGGCGCTAAATAAACTTACCACAGAGATTGTGTAGCTTCAGATTTCATCCCCTCCCCTCTTTTTGTCCCTTACACTCACAGACAATTACTTTGGTTCAGAGGCTAAAATAACGAACACGTCTGGTACATTGTCTTAAAGATATAAGTGAAATGTGATACTAGATTCCTAACACTTCAGTCCTTTTCATGTGTCTGTCAATTTGTTCAGTCCTGGCTACGTAAGGCGCCAGGTGTATATTATGTCGGTGTGGAAATATCTCGTTTATTGTGGATTGCACCGAATGAAACGAAAGTGACAAAGTATTGAATGGAGCTCTGTCATCTGACCACGATCACCTTTGTCAGTGAAGGAGAGTATTGATACCGAGTAAATGTAAAGGAGAAGGTGTGAAAAACTGCACCACGTTTTTTGAAACATAACTCCGACATTCCACATCGGTTGTTTATTTCGTAATTCTTGGGCTTGGGCGTCTAAGAGAACAGAAATGCGCGCTCGGGTGGCAGCTGAAGACGAATGCGATAAAGGCTCTCGTCTCGAGTAAGATCCATTGCCCGAATTCGTTTGGTGTGAACTATTATCAGTCGTAGTCATTCACCTTTAGCAAGGCGCCAGGAACCACTTACGAGTCTGACGCGTGAATTGTTGTAGGTTCCCATTAAAAAGGGTATCGAAACAAAAGAGGGGTGTGAGATTTTTTGGCCGGGTCAACATGAAAGATTTCCTGCCTTGCTGCGCCGTTATATTGTTCCCATACTATATCCCATATCTCCTCAAGAGTATCTTCACCTACTCAACAGTAATTTTGATTTGTGGACATGAAAAATCATTTATAAAAATTATCTTAGATTATTGTCTTCTCCCGATTCTCTTAGCCCTATAAGCACTAGCACATAACCGCGTATAACAGAATCTAAAGATACTGAGAAACTATTCATTCAAATTTAGGGCCCTTTTATAACATATTCTACAGGGCCCGCACGGGCGTGGTTGTGCGCATGATAAAATCATTAATATGTACTAATCATTTATAACGTATTTGAACGTTGGGAATGACTGACTCGATTGTAGTGAATAGATGTCTTAAGGAGACTTATAGTAGGGACCATCCCCTAGCTTTGCCTTACAGGGCCCAGCCACAAAAAAATGATGATGATGAGTGACAAAACAAAGTATACCTTGGACAAACTTTATACTGTAATAGTTTAAAATTTAAACTTTAAATAATATGATGAGCATATAAATTCTACAGGACTTTTTCTAGACATGCCTAACGCAGCAAATATTCTGTGGGCAATGTCATTGTTTTCTTTCGATATTATTCTCATACTCGAACTGCCAATAAAAACGGACACGTTTAATAGCGGTTTCGAATGGTTGACTGACCGCAAAGTGAGATTTTAAAAAGACGCTTATCGGAAGGTCATCTGCGAGTGAACTTTGAGAACCGGACGATTTTCTCGAATAACTCGTAAATTCTCAGTGCTCAACCTAGCTTTAGTGCAAAAATGTTTTCGGACGATTAAGTGTACTCTAATGACCCAATCATGTCTTTCAACCTGACGTTAATTTCCTAAGCGACAATGATTTCGCATGTCTCATGAGTCGCCGCAACAATGTGTCAGAGGTCCAACTGATTGTATGTTTCTACGTCACCTGAGTAAAATGGTTTCGAAATCATCAGTACTTAATGAGCTATAAATTCATTAGTTTAACAACTTTGGGATCTAATGAGGGAAATTGTGTCTTCCTCAGGAAACTAGGCCGTCTCACGCTACAAATGCGTCAAATGTTATAATTTGAAAATGAGCAAGCAATTTTCACAGTCAAACCTCGCTAATGTGTCACATGATTTTTTAAAGCTTCACACAAATGACTGTAGATCACGGTATGGATAAGAATAGCAAAACTGTGAATAAAATTTTCACCTAAGTTAATGTTCAGTCAATATTCAACTGCTTTATCTTAAAAATTTGAACACTAAATGGTACTATTAATATACAGATCTAGTCACACGATTTCTACGATTTGTAGTGGAAAAAAATCTATCAACCATATTTTTTTGTGCCCTGTATTTAGTAGTATATTCCCAATGGCACAAATCAATATATTTCAAACATTTTTATAAAATGTATGGAAAATGGGTTGGAACTACATTACATTGCTATAATGAAACATATGCCTTGTTGGAAGGACAAGAACCTTAAGCCTTCCCTGAAGACGCCTGTACCCATCCTTTTTTCAAATAAATATACACTACAAATGAATGTCATTCAATTAGCTTGAAATCTCCGATGATCAAATCCTTAAATGTATTTTTTTCTTTGAGATGTTTTTTTTTCTTTTGCATGTTTCTGAACAAACAGAAAAACTTATACCTCGGTTAGAATGTTTGTAGGTTAAAGCCATGATGTTTTATTTATTATATTAATGACTCGATTTGTGATTCGAGTTTGGTGACAACACACTGAGATTAATTTTGAGTGGAATCACCGCTGAAATAAATAAAATAATCACAACTACTTCCAACTATCAGGAATTAACAAAATGATATTTAGTATATTCTGATTTAATGTTCCTTTTTTCTAAGAGATATATTAATACTTTGATGTATGATATTAGCCTTCACTTACCTAGATTTTAGGGGGTGTTCAATGAGTACAGCACAACGATTAGGCAACAGTGTGTTTTTCAATTAGTAAATATCTACAAATTGGAATTTATCTAATTCTTAATTGGATAATCTCCGATACACGATTAAAGTAATTTGGGAATGATGAATTGGAGAATAATCCTGTTCCACAAATCGCAACTTATGAAACTCGCAGTATGGTGGCAATAACGAATATTTTACGTCACTTTCACATATTATAATACTCATATTACTTTCTTTGTTATTTGCTTATAATGGTTGTTGAACATATTGGATCACAGCGTGTATCAACATGCTTAAATACTGTAGTAAGCTTATGAATATAAATAAGTAAACTTAACGTAAAGACTATGGCACGAGAACTGATTGAATTTGTACGCGCGGGCACTGAAATATCTAATACATTGCACACAATAGAATCGAATAAGAAACAATTTAACTTATAGGTTGACAGACAAAATCAATGTAATCATTCTACATAGATTGAGAGTGAAAAATGATTTGGATGAGTGCCGATGAAGGAGATCCACACACATACTAACATCTATATATGTCAAAGTTACATCTAAAATTCATTAACACTACAATAATAAATTATTCTGAAGTTTTTATGGAGTTCAGCTCACTTACTATCACTAGTAGGTTTTAATGTAATATAACGTTTTTAATTTATACGAAACGAAATCGAAAATATACGTCTTCTTGCCTAGGGAAAATATCCTTTCGTGTTAACATTTACCGGAATTTTCGTAAATAAGCGTTATTTCGTTTTAATTTTTCAATCCCTAAGCCTCAGAAAAAAATACTAACCGAACCACAGCGATGTTACCGTGAAAATATTTCAAACAGAATCACGAATGCACGATAAAACCACGGATAATTTTGCAATATAAGCTACAAATATTTATATTACAGATACATATATTATACTGCTTGATAGTGGTGTATTGCTGAACTAGGAGTGTGAGATCTTTCCTTGTTCCTGCAACTGGGTTTCTGATTCCGGTAGTTCATACATTACTAAAAGAATCCATTTCACATTAACATTCCGTATAATTATTTTATGATTTTATTATTACACTGATGGCTTAACCCTATTCCTTGATTACCACTGACTGACAACAAATTCAACTGGAAGGAACCGCTTCAATATATATAGTACTTTCGACTGTGATCAATCAGGAATTGGCAAAAAATCTGAAGTGAACAAAATAGTTATCAAATTTATACACATTTCTACAACAGCGTGTAGAGTCAAAGCCAATATTATGCTTAGCCGTTGGACAAACAAACATTTATTTGAACAGTCGTTATGTGGTGCCACCATTTAACACATGAGGTATATTGCACTTTTTTTCAAAGTAGAACACACAATCGTGCGGTAATGTTCTTCTCATCAACAATAAATCATGACGCTTTCTGCTAACAAATTACAACCTGATTCTCAAATAATTACATTGCGTTTTATGCACATAGTTTATGATCTCAGTAGGAATAGTATCTACTTGAACGGCATGGCGGATGGACCATCCTGGCCGCTCCCTTAATCAATTCTTTGTTGTATTTGCTCTTTACTGCAATTGGCATTTTTATTTAACATAATAGCACAGTGACCCGGCCTTGCCCGGGATCATAGGTCGGGGTATAGGTCCACATTCAGAATATTAGTTGGTCGCTAGGGGCGTTAGAGCTATCTGTAGAAGGATTTCATCCTTTTCCGGACCGGGACTTGGGATTTCTTTGCTAATGCAATATTGTGGGATGAATCTGGATCTCTTTACCGTTAAGAAATAGCGGCATTGTTTTGAAACAAACAAACAAGCAGACTAACAAATTTTCGTCTTTAGTTTAGTTTACTGTAACCAATAATAACTGTATGAATAAGTAACTAATGAAAACTTGACAATTTATTCAAATAAAATCCGTGGTATATGCGATATTTACACTCGCAGGTGATAATGAAACCGACATTCACAACTAAATGAGTAGTAAATAATTGAATTTTAAATGACAACTTGTCTCCATTGCTGAAAGATATGCGAGTTATTGGGATCTTATTTGACAAATGAGTACGCATTCCACTTCCGATTGCTATGAATGCTATGATTAAATTACATCATTATATCAAACACTACTGACATATTAATTGTTTTCAGGCGCAAACGGTGCTCATATTCTTGTTCGTATTAATTTTATTCTCCGGTTTAATGGGAAGTAGCAGCCAGGTTTTCTGCCGTTATAACTCACACCGTCTCGCGTTGATAACGAGTACGGCAAGCAGTTTGAACATTATGAATTACGAGGCGTAATAAATATCTTTTCTTTAGTTACTGGTGTCAAGTAGAAGTTGTAACCGCGAACCTGTTGACAGAGCGCCGCAAATTGCCATATCGACGTGTGTGGGTTGGTGGTTTCCTGGAGGTGTTAGGGTGGTATTTAGGCGCCTACATGATTTAGATGAAATGCGAATCAGATGGCTATTGACAAGTTTCTTCCCCATGACTGTAAGTACTCTTGTAAAACTAATTTCTGTGTCGGCGGGAACTGCTGGATAAAGCATCGATGATGGATTTGGAAAGATTGCTTGCTACTTCAATAATCGCACCATAAGTTTTTACAAGCATACTTACTGTATCTATACGTGTCAACAAGTCAATACAAATGCTGAAGCGTGGTGGTAATGAGCAATGGTCAGGGAAAGTGAGGAAAAGAAAAAACTCTCACGCAATGCACTCATTACCTACTTGTACGAGATCACAGATTCATTATTTATCTTCAATCAAGACTATTAAAATGACAAGTTATTGTGAACTGCAGGTACAATTAATTGGCCGCAACATACATTCACTGCGTGTGCGGGAACTACGTATAGCAATCGACACGCAGATCTGACGTAAGGCATTAATGAAATGTTCAAGTGATTGCGAGGTTCGGCACTCGACTTTTCGTAATTTTACGTTCCATTCAGTACTGTCAATGTTATTACCTTCGAAGACACGTATGTTTGTTGAAAAATATAGGAAAATTATTTTCGTGAAGATATACCTATTACATACAATGAGAGAACCAGGATAATAATGTATATCTCAGGTCCAGTCGAGTGTAGGATAAAATCCCCTAGTACAAATCTTCTGAAAAAAAACCACAAGTCATATATGTCGTATCATATCCTAATTAAAAAGCGCAATAAATCTTTCAACCAGGTTGAGCAGTAAATACAAGAATGAAATTTAAAAAGAGGGATACCATAACAGTGCCTCAGTTTACGAGGTATATTCCTAACACAGAAGAAGACATCAAAGAGATCTGAGGCGTATACCACTGAAAACACAAATAACATACACGGCTCTAAACGCCTCGTAAATTTTACAGCTTTCGAAGAGATCTACACAACAAGGCCTCAATTCAGTTTCCTCAAACGAGCAGCGTTTCGGTTTGTTAACACTGACTGGTATTTTCGTTTTTGAAAATTAGACAGAGCGCCTAACGACTTTGCCTTCAGTATTTGTTTTACAACGTGATTACGTAATGCCATCAAATATGCATCATTTGATTACGAAATCCACATAAGATAATGTATAATAAATCAGATGACCAGAAATAAAAGCGTGTTGCCACTGCAAGCAAACTTAAAAGATTTAGATGGGTTGAATTGATTTCAACTTTTAAATTAGAAGTACAAGGAGCATGGCTTCGTTCAGTCCACCCTTTTGGTAAACACCGCCATTTTATTACACGTGCTCTTATGGCTGTTTTAGTAACAGTATCGGTAGTATCAGCCTTATTTGACTTCACTCAAGTAAACTAAGCGGTTGATCAATTGTTCACAGCAATTGGATGGGATTAGGACATTTCGGAACTAAGACTCCGTTTGAATATATACTAATCGTTATTTTATGTCAATGATTGGTAACTAGGGGTAGCAGTTCCACATGTCGGTAAGAAGCCTACATTCCATCCCACCTTTTTACACTGAACTCATACTAACTGGCTGCATTAACTTGTGATAACTATTGATTGGAAAACAATATAGTCGTTCAGAGGATTCTGTGAAAAGGAAAATACTTCCACTATCATAGATCAAAATTGATACTTTAGACGGCTTATTCAATGTGTGAGGGATTGAATGATAATTTAGCTTTGAACTATGAATTATCAACAGTAGCGATATGGCTACCAGAGTGTGGCAACTCCCCTGTTTACCACCCCAGTGGGGCGCGTATACAGGTGCTTCAGAACTGTGCGGAATGTTCAAGTTACGATAGAGAAAATTTTTTTTGTCTATAATCCAAATTTTGAAATGCATTATGAAATTCAAAATATTATTTTTATTATGTTATTCATGCATTAAAATACTTTCTGAGGCTGGTAAATTATATTGTCGAGTATTATTGTAGTAAAGCAGTAATGTATATATATGTATATATTTTTCAGAAAATGTACGAAATGTTCAGCAGTATATGTATATATTTTTCAGAAACTGTACGAAATGTTCAGAGTACGAACATTTGGACTTAGAAATAAAATCCCGGGTAATGGTAACCAAAAGTGTTTTTGTAGTTGATATGGGTTAGGACTATCAGCAACGTGCTCAGTAGATTTCCTGCCAAGTTCACTGAGGGTTTAGATAATGACCTCAAAGTTGTCATAATATATTACATTTGCGGTTTCAGTCATTATTTTAAATCCTTATTATTGTTTTTACCAAGATCGAATTGAAACAAATTTTGACGATTCTTCTCTTGTCCCACTAAATAACAAAGCACAACTCAGCACTCTGTCGTAAATACTAACGGTCTATGGTGTGACGCTGTAAATGATGCCCTGTAAACCGTTGACGAGCCTACGTTTAAACGATATCATCACGTAAAAAAATAGGTTTTATTAGTTGTGGTATTTGAAGGCGAGAACAAAACGTTTACTTAGCCTTTTCCCCACACCACAAAACAAACTCTGTGGTATAGTTAGTTCATACATACAGCGGATCGACGCTTATTGCAGTTCAAAGAAAGCGCGGATGAGCGAACATTACGATTAACGACTGGTAAAATTTAACAAATATCAATTGGGACATTTACCACCGAGTTACCACAACAACCTACAGTCCGATCAATAATGTATGGTTACAGCACACACTTCGTGTGATGCATTTTTACGACATGTCATAATAATAATAATAAGAGCGACGCCAAATAGCCAACAGTACTGGTCATCTAGTCAGGACCAGCAGTTTATAAATATTTTATTACGTTACAGATTTTGCTTATTTGTTAAATTTTTCCATATCATAAATCGCCTCAACGGATAACCTGACAAAGACGCCGATGAAATGTTAGCTCAGCAGGGTGATAAAATGGAATGAACAAATTTTACGATGCATGGAAAAGGATAATCTGCGAGCTCGGACGAGTCGGTAGAATGCAAAATTAAACCTTTATTAAATAGAAATAGAAACTTTTACGAAATCTAATTCTAGTTTTAGAATAATTACCCCGTGGACAATTGCTCACATTCAACGGAGTAGTAAAACAGACGAGGGTAAGGTGGGAACTAAGGTCGAGGAACTACATGGATGTCTATCTGGCTGTCGTATTAATAGAAATGAAGCAACGGGGCATCTTGAGAATTTGGGTGGTGCCATTCTTTCTCAAACTTAAGCTTTGATGAACTATAACCATTTAATAACGAAATAATTACGTTTGAAATCCCAAAATCGATCGTGTACATCCGATATTGAAATAATATTACAGGACAGAAAAATTCAGAACAACTATATATAATTAATATCTTTACCTGACTATTGCGACACTTCCACTGGGACACTTTAAGGGCCCCCCTTAGGGGGGTATAGAATGAAAATAAGGGGAAATGGCAAGATTGTCGGGCAAATATTTAATTGCATTCAAATTCACATATAATGTAAAAATCTGAAATATCGACACCCATTTACCGTAAGTTTGAAACAAGTTTTTTTCTAAGCATCCAGTTAAACTCGCATAGCTCTTTCAGCTTTGTAAGAAATATATTTTACTGTTACTGGCTCCGCAAACCCGAACGAAAACGACACCTCAGCCTTTAACGAAGTATAGATGAGTTTGATTGACAGGATTACTTTGGAATGCAATAATTTTTAAGTGAAAAGTTGTAAGCATTATTCGCCTGTCGAGCGCCAAATGAACAGATCGATACGGGCGAAGTAAGCAAAAAGCAATCATTTAATAGCACTATCATCGCCAGAACCCTGACTATATAGCTGATTTAAACCTCATTAATTATTCCAACGCTAAATAGGCGTTCTTATGCGCGATGGCGTCACCTGTACTTCTCCGAGGTTGCACAGGTTTGCAGAGAAACACGAAATGGATTTTCGGAAGGCATTTTATTTACAACTTCTTTCTCAACCTTTATCAATGAAATTGTCGATATAACTTGATTTCGCTATCGACCGTATTGAATCGGCATCTGTAATTTTATTTCGTATCTCACCTGAATTCTCCCAGCCACGGGAGCGCTGGATTTAATTCAAAGATTAAACGAAATAAACATGACAGTCGGCGCTAGGAGTTAATTTTATCGTCCACGCTTCTGACATACCAGATTGTTTTTGCGAATAAAAAGTTTGCTAACGGTATTTTTTTGGTTTGTATACCACTCTCTCACACGCCTCTGCAGGTCTCAGATGCGTCGTAAAATTAAATATTTGTGAAGAAAGAATTTGCTTTTAATCGGATACAGAAAATGTGATTAGATTTGAAACAATTGATTTTAGGGAACACGCTACTCGGTTCTTGGTGAAATATGTCCTCTCCAATTTATTTACTCCGTGCGCTGCCTTTTATTCTTGCCTTTTTTTCACTGCACGCGCGGGCTTGCAATTATCCTGCTTTAGTTTCAAGCGCATTATTTTCACGTCAAGGTTACAAAACATGTATCGGCAATTAGTTTGAAGAGAGCGCTATCCCTGAGGGATAATTCAATCAAAAACAATTTACCTATTTACAGACGCGAATTCACCTCTCCCTCTTCTCGGTTCTTAATAGAAATCGTTCAAAAGCAGAAAACATCAAGGTTCCATTAGTAGCAAACGCGAGAAACTGTTATTTAATTTTTCTCGAAACGACAACTGCCGTTCACAAATTGGCCGAGCGTTACGGTTTACAGCGCTAAGGCTGCATGATGAATTCCCAATTCATTAAATACAGAAAAAACGGGTACGATCAGCTAATATGATAATAGATATATTTATCTCTGAACTAAATCTGGTGAATAAGTACTAAACGAGTCATAACGATTATAATGTGCTGTATATCTTCCTATGCTCCCCATAAGACAGGATCCAGATTTTCTCTTTTTTACCTTTTCCACAGCCTCTTTTCCGAACTGGAAAATTTGTCAACTTTAATTTTCAATCATCCCGAGTATATATTTAAATTTGATAGTATGCAGAGACGCTTTATCACGTCACATGTGTAGTCCTTTTGAATTAAATCGTACTGGAAATGGCAGGCAAAAGTTCTCGAAAAACTAATAAAGCTTGGTAAACTTTTGTCATTAAAGAATAAGTGTACCTTATATGTATATCTGAAGTAAAGACCCATTTTTTTACTAAATAGTAACCTAAAGTGAACAATAGTTTATTACAATTCTACTACAATTCCAGGCAGCGGTTTCAACGCATCGACAGTTTTACTGAACGCTTTAAATCCATTTGATCTTGTTTGGATAACTAGGACTATGAGTGTGTCAGCGGCAATTTACATAAGGCACGCGGACGGTTAGTATCTAGTTGCTAATCAACATCCAATCTTGAAAGAAAATTAATTAGCAGTTTTAGCTAAGTGACAATAACAAGTTTAGTTGAGGAATTTTAATTTATCAATGAGTATATTTAGTTAGATCAGGTGACAGGCAAGCGATAAATTCCTTACTGAGAATAGAATTAAAGCATTAAGATTATTAGGTAATAATTGTGATGCTGTTAGGTCACTGTGAAATTGAACACGGATACAGCAACGGGAAGAACAGCAGAAACTGTAAGACTGCGAATAGAAATTTTCAAAAATTACGATGAACTCCGAAAATTAAAATCAAATATCTATCAGTTCTAGCGTTAATGGGTACACTCATGGGGCAAATCGTGTATTTTATTCATATGCTTTACGTTTGATGCTATGTCATTATAGTACCTTGTCCCTTTTTGCCCCTTTATGCGCCTGCGGAGTCTTATTTAACATCTGTTTAACTGATCATCATGAATTTAGTACTTTATCATGGAACGCCAATTATCGTCGAAACCCAACTGCAGTTAAACATTTTCTACTACTGAAATAACCTGTGCTTATTGCTACAAAGTCTGTGTAAGAAGGGATCTCAATATCGCTACGCGACATATTATATTCGTTGTAACACGTGTAAAGAAAAATAGAATATATGTACAGTACTTTTATTCATTCTTTCCATATAAAACTGAACACTATTCACATTTGCAGCAGGACTGAAAACGCGTAAACTTATAAGCCACAGTTGAAAAGTGTTCGGTCGAAGAGTCAATGGGGCGATGGTCTGCTGCGGGGGTTAGGATAAATGTATATATTTAATGTAGGTAGTTTTTGTTTAAGTGGTCTGTATGTGTGAGTGGGGGGCATTTTTTTTCGACAGCTGTTATCTATAGGAGTTGGTTGTTCTACGAGGGTAATTCGACGACCAGGACTATAATGCAGATAGCGGGAAGAGCGGAAAAATTGCTTACCTATGTAGCCAACTGGGAAAGGCTTCCGTGGAGTTTAAATTTACCGAAAACATATTTCTTTTGTTTCAAATCCAGGCAAGTTGCTTTTTTTTTTTTTTTTTTTTTTTTTTTT
>QXVX01004024.1:65205-211917 GCA_013436065.1 Halocynthia aurantium
TTTTTTTTTTTTTTTTTTTTTTATTAATGGCGGATTTGATGAGTTGTTTATAGCAGTGTGATGTGTACACAGGGAATATACTA
Source organism: Halocynthia aurantium (assembly GCA_013436065.1). Lineage (NCBI taxonomy): Eukaryota > Metazoa > Chordata > Ascidiacea > Stolidobranchia > Pyuridae > Halocynthia > Halocynthia aurantium. The sequence goes on from QXVX01004024.1 coordinate 65,289, forward strand.
TAGTAAGTTTTCAAGTACATCCGTATTATTTAACTAATGAATTGAACTAAACTTTTCATGTTATGGATGTCTTCTAAAGTCTAAACCTTAACTCCATATATATATATAATAAAAGGGTGCTCTGACAATATAATCTCATGAAATAGTGACTGATGAATCAATATATGAATTCGAAAATATCTAGACAATTCATTCAACTATGCGGTAAGCGAAATGAACGGACCACCCTCTGTTGGTATCGTTGATATTATCTCATTAGATTTTCTTGCAGCGGCCAAACGAAAACGAAACACCGGTTTCACACCGGTTCACCACGGTGGGTCGGATAAGCGTGGCGCCAGCGGCATTTCTCTCAGAAATACCTCCGCGAGTCAAATAAACAAAGATTAAAATAGTTACAGCACATTAGGATAAATCCATAAATTGTTTGGGAGAGACCATTACAGGCGAGAGGGCGCGTACTATCCTTCTCGAATTTTATAATTATGTACTTACGACAGAAAAAACACAGTTAAGTGGAATCAGATAGCTGAATTCCTGCGACGAGTGTAACCACACTTTATGTACTATTAGTACTCCACACACGATGGATTGAATGAATAAATGCAAACTGACCAAGGACATGCATGGTCTATATATTACCTGACTGTCTGCAGTATTTGCGACTCTTTCTCTTCGCACAGACTATTCTTTCCTGTTTGGGGTTTCCAAAAATACAGGACTATCATATGAATTCTCACGATACTACACTTACGGTCTATAGCTTTTAATAAGAAAAAGTGTGCGCCTAATCCAGTCTGCCTAGTTGTCTGTGTGTTGCGATATATACATAATACGCAAATCCGTATCCCTAAAAAATTCATTCATCCCTCATCAGAAGCTGCTTTGTTAGCATGTAAGCGATTTAAAACTTAACAAAGAATGCGAGAAAAATGGGATATTTCGGCATTACTAATTTCAAAAACAACAACAAATCACCAATAGAGCATAACAGACTAGACGTCGAGTCTAAAATCTTGTTATAATAGTGTTTAGTCTTATTAAGGGGTATTTGTAACACTATCTGGCGACATATTTCGTGCGGTTCGTGTGAATGTCGTCCGGTCCTGACCGCCGATAAGGAAGGATGTGTCATGTGTGTGCTTAGTTGCCACTACTTTGTGTTTGTCCATGACGTCATTAAAGAAATCGATGAGGTCAATGCCGCCTCCATTTCGAGTCTTACCACTGCCTACTATATTTTGATGATGTTAATAACATAGTTTGGCCACTTGAAGTTTTGAGAAAGGATGGGGAATGGCGTCATTCAGTAAGCAAGCCTACAGCTTAAAATGATAAAATAATCTTTTACTAATTTAGTAATGAAGTCAGTGCAGATTTTTAAACTTATTACTCTGAAATATACCAGGAATTAGTAAGATCAATAGATACCGTATTCACCGTATATAGTTGTAAGTTGTAGAGGTAGAAAAAGAGCATAGAAATAGACAAGCAGCAAACCATTGAATAGCAACTCTCTCATAACCAACACTTTGTTACATAATTAAAAGTTGAGACTTTTGATTAAACGTATATATAGTTATATGCAGTACAACTCTGTGTTACTGAAATCATTGACCTTAAACTTTAACCTTTAACCCGAGTACAATTTCTACATAAATCAGTCGAACTTCTGTACAATGTCAGGTTTACGGCAAGTAATCCAGTACAGTGGCGACATAGTTTATCATAATTGAAGGTTTTATCATAGCATTCTTATACAGATAGATTTAAGCTACGAATTCTACAAACAAATTCAAATGATACGATTTTAACAAAATAAAGACGCCTAAAAATGTTCGTGTAGTAGATTTAAGTCAAACTACTTAGCCTTCTAACGAAAACATCTCAGTTATCTGTGTAAAATAGCCACTTTCCCACGTTACTGAACGCAAGTCCTCTTGAAAAAAGTATCGTTCTACGCAGAATAAGGTGGAATCATTTAGAGAAGTGACGCCAAAACCGTGTTGGTAGAGATTAGTAACAGAACACGACGTTAATTGTAGGTCGTTGTCAACGCCAACTTTCAACTCACTTAATTCCCATTGTCGTGGAGCGAATTTATTACAAAGTTAGCAATTAAATCGTTCGCAACACTATCTATGTTTCTCAGTAGAAAATATTTGAGAACTAGCAAATGAACAAGTGTTCTAAAGATGTCAATTTTTTTACGGCGAGGAATTCGTGGCCGAGGTTAATCTTTAATTGTAGGTTTTAGCGCATTTTACAAAGCGCTGAGAAAGGTATGAAATACGTCACCTGATTCATGCTCGTGAAAGTACAACAACACAATTTTTAACTAGTGCTATCTCTATAGGTATGTGTAATGTTTTTCCTATATATGAAATTGGAGTAGATAATTGTGATCATAATCTGCTTACTTTCTAAACTAACCAATTGTACAGTACACTAATGTTTAAATGTTTAATGTTTTGAATGTACTATAGTTTCTGTCAGTAAATATACATGTACAGCCAGAATCGTATCACCAAATGCTAAATTCACAAACTGCTTTCGGTATGTCGATAAACATATTCGCTAGAGGGCGACAGTGATTAGTTTGTTTATTCTCACTCGTTACTGATTTCGTTCAACTTCTCGCAGATTACTTATTTATTGTTTATCATCAAATATGAAGGCAAAGTAAGCAGCAATTATGAAGATGGCGACCATTTGGCAGTCGTTTACCAATTCACACAAAATATTCGCCTCCTTTGACGCGAACATTAAGTCGCTCGGCGTCAACGCGTCGTGTACTCCGTTCCTAATTCCTCAACGGGCGAATTTCCCCGGGAAAACATACGTTCATTGTTCATTTTTTTTCTCTCGAGCTGCATTGATTTTCGCTCTCTATTGTTACTTGCATGTCTGTTAGTTTTTTCTGCCAGCTCAAGTAACCGAATCGTTTGTGTAACGCCCTGCTTTAGCGCCGCTAATATCTCGCCATTCTTTTCTTGTTCGTTCCGACACCCGCGATCAGTGGCGCCGACAACACAAGGATTAATGTTATTATTACTAATTAATGTCAAGAAATGCTTTCGACGACACTATTCTAATTTCACACCTAAAATGTCGTTTTCGTTCCATCGTTTGTCGCCCGTGGTGTCAATGTTGCTCCTATCTAATCTGTCACCAAGAAGTGGTGCTGCTTTTTAGTTATTGCTTGGACTTCAACAAGCAAGGACATATATGTTCTAAGTAATAGGAGTAAAGAGAGAGTATTTACAAATATGCATTAAATTAAAAAAGTGCCAATTGGCATTATTTACAGTATTCTTTTATATATAGTAATATTCATATACCTAACTGTATATACGAGTCAAATTTCCTATAATAAAATACGTAAGTGCGACCTGCATAATTTCGATGTTAAGTGTTTGAAATACCATTACAGTCATTTTGTTTACTTCTGTATTTTGGTACCATTTGCGACTTTGCAAGTAAACGAGTCAGCAAGGTGTCAGAAAAAGTTGGCTCACAAAGCATATTGGTATTAACTTAGTCTGGAATTTAAAAGCAATCGAGTCTTACGTCTGACTGGAGACAAATCGCAACTAGCGGAGAGAAAAAAGGAAGATAATCGTTTGCTATACTAATTACAAATCGCTGAAACTTTCTTTAATAAATTCGTCAGAGAAACAAGATATTATATCGTGTGGGAGTACGCGTAGTGGTACAGTGAAGCTTCTGTTGTTACGACTGGGAAAAGGAAAAAATGGTTTGTCTTGGATTTTCGCGACACTGGGTATAATTTAACTTATTATATATTATTAGCTTTAATTCCAAGGTCTTAGTATTGAACAGTGAGGAGGAGAAGAAAGGGAAAAAACTCTTGGAGGGAAAAAATAAAACAAATCTAGCTATCGAGATCGAAGGCAGGCTGCCGTCGCCTGACCGATTCACATGGATTGCAGTGTCCTTGATGACCGCACGTTAACAGCGAGAGTTACGTCGTTTGACGGCACGGAAAGCGTACGCCTATCGGAAAATTTATTCGCTGCGCTCGAGCGTTCAGTTGTTCACACGAATTCAGTTCGACATTGGCTTCCGCCATTTCTCGTCCTAAAGCTCGTATATAAACGTGGTTCTATCACAACAGGGTTTCGACAAAGTGCTGTTGGTAGTATTTATCTCATGTAGACCAGCTACAATTCGAAGCGTCACAGAGACAGTTTAGCAGACAGACTAACTAGATCGAGTAAATACCAATTCGATCATCGCTGTAAGGAATATTCTGTAGTAGAGTCGAATACCAAGCAAACCAGCTACCATCAAACAATGCATTCAATATACTTGGAATTCATTTTGTTTCCAACAACTTTTTTCGGCATTATCATTCTGTTATTTACGCCGCTGTTGTATTTTGTCACGCAGAAGGAATTTTTTATTCGCGACGTTACTCTTGCAAATAGTAGTTTAGGGTACACAGCCTGTTTCATTACTTAACGCTTAGTGGTGGGTTGACAGTTGACATTGTACGCAGACTCAAACTAAAATAGTTTGAATGGAAGATGATAATATGGTATTCAGTTATCAAAATATCTTTTTGTTAAATGCAGGTTCTATTGTATCCAGTGTGGTCTGACAACACAGATATATATATAGATATATAGATATATACACTGCATATTGGTATATGATACTACTGAAGTGTATGACAAGCCGAAGATTTTGTTGCTGCTTCCAGTCACGCAAATGCTAGATGTCAATTAAAGAACTTTGAGTCAGCAGCATACAGTGTAATCAGAACAAACAGACAATACATAATAGCTACTTCCGACCACCGTTTTGTTACTGGAGAATGATTCAAGACTCAATGAAGCCTGGACCCATATCTCCATTGCAAGCAGTTATGTCTGCGTATAGTCCGGCCGCCCTAATGGCTGGTCGTCACGGTGGCGATTTATCGTTCTTTCCACCGTCCTATCTACCGGCAGCGTTGATGCCACCCTGTAACCCGTCCATGTTCTTCCCCAAGGGAGCCGGATCCGCGATGTCTCTGAGCTCGATGTACGAAAGGATACCTTTCGGCCACCCGTTCGCTGAGTGCCCGCCAACGAAGGTCGCTGAGCCCGAGAACAATGAGCCAGACGATCCCCAGGTCGACTTGGACAACAAAGAACTTTGGGAAGAATTTCATCGAATTGGAACCGAAATGGTCATCACAAAAACAGGCAGGTTAGTGCGATTATGTCAATAAATTATTTAATTTAAATTTATTAATTTAATGTATATGCACGAGTAGGAGTTGAGGTTATTTCTACCTAAAATATACTCCTAAATAAACAATGCGACTTTTAATTAAGTCAGTTATTAGAAAAAAATGACAAGACAAGACATATTTGGGATTTTAACATGAATTAGGCCTTTTTTTCATTTCGTTTTACAACGCAAACTGACAGTGTATCTAAAGTAGTTAACAAGGTACTAGTAGTAATGATAGCATGCTCTGATTTGAGATATAATACTCCTTTATTAGGCACATAGGAAGGGCACGCGTATTAATTTAGGCTATATCACATACCACTGTAAGGCAGTGTTGCCGACATGTCACTAGATCTATTTGCTTGACGACGGAAAAAGTTTATCAGTCACGAATCCTCGAACAATCGTATAACATTGTTAGAAAATGTATAGCTTCCTCTCTGCATTGTTAGTGACTCTGAGGATCAAGACTGTTAAATAATGTTTTACCGCGATAAGACGTGAAACTCGATGCCGTACTAAAGATTTTCTTTATTTTTAATGCATGTTAACACGAATTAATGTAGTAATTTTTGCCTAAAACATAATAGACAGTGTTGAGTATATCCTGTTTATGCAAATTAAGTCGTTCTTAGGAGCTGGATTCGTGGTAAGCCGTCATAGAAAACTAAATAATATTATAAAAAGAAATAAGTCCAAACCTGGTTAACAACCAGTCATTGAATATACATGGAAAACATCCCTACAACAGTTAGATTTCAATGGTAAACCTGAATTGGAAACGAATAACCGTTACACTACAGTTGCTGTTTGCTCAGGCCGATGGGCCACCTGGTCCAATTATTTGTGTGGAATTCAATCAAATATACCTTTATCCAAGTTGTCATCCGCTCTGTACTCGATATATGATCAAAATTCGAAGGTGTGCAAACAGTAACGAGTGCGAGATTGCCAACCCGCGTTCTGTACTCTCAATGATAAATAGTAAACGTTTACCAGTATACCGGGAATCACGTTTGGCGTGATTTGGAGTACGTGATGAAGGGCTTGGGGCCTTCCTGTTATATATATTTTTATGTGGATAGAGATATACGTAATACAACTATGAGGAGAATTGTTTATTGTGGGTGTCCTCGATAAGTTGGATTATATTTTATTTCACTTTCCCTACACCAGGTGTTAACTCCGTGATGTTGCTTGGACTGTATTAAGTTTTTATGTAACAAGCAAGTTAGTTGTACTGGGCACATCTGGCGTCTAGGCTGCTAACTTTAATTTTGCTCTCGTTTGTATCGGGTATTAAATTAAAAGAGAAAAGTAAATTAAATATGAAGATGTGGAATATACATAGCTCTGTATTTAACTATATTTATTGCGGTATTATGTGAGGGAACAGTCCTTCTGGGCACTGCGAAAGATTTCTTGATTTACCTGTGTCACACAGACTTGCTCGAGAATGGTATTTAAGCATCGGCCATTTTACTCACTCAGCGACAAGGCCGATAGCTGACAGCAATGAAATGATTCTATTGCCCGCCTTCAGTTGAAACATACCCCCGATGTCGCAATGTACCATTAATGCTGAACTATTATTATTTGAATGGTTGATATTTGCTATAGATCTATTGCGCGTTATGTTATATAGTTTATTCATCTGAATTTAATATTCCGCATTCCAATTAAGCAAAGTAAGTGAGGCCAGAACAAAAGTGATATTACTATTATATATCGTTTAGCAATAAACCGCATGATATTAAATATTAGTACCGGATGGTTAATGAATGTTTAATAGTTCACACTGGTTTTCAGCGCTTCTACGTCTTCGAGTAAACCTTTTAATTACCTTTTTTGTTTGTAGTTATTCCTAAGCAAATAGCGCCATTCTCATCTCAAACCGCTGCTGTTGAGCAGTTTTGACTTATTGTCTTATCAAGCGCTGATTTTGTGTATCCGACACGAAAATGAACTGGGGTCGCTCGTGTGTCGAATAAATTTAGTTAACATTTTCGTAAAATCCGTAAATTGTTTCTCTTCGAACGACATAGACCGATTGGCGCCGAGTAAACTAATTGTATACAAGAAGACGTAAAGACAAAAGACCACAGTTGCTCTTACGATAATAACTCGCGAGAATAATAACAGTATATGGCGTGATTTCGTAAACAGTTGCTTGATTAAGTGTCATGACATTCTTAGAAATGTATTTATGAACATTCTTACTTATACTCAGTGGCCAATATTATCTTAATCCTAAACTATAGTGATGATAACAGCAGACAACTTTGGCTTATATTTTATATCACCATATCGACATAAAAATAGATTATCCATATAACATAAACTGTGACACCATATTAAATGCTACATAAATTGCTGCAGTTTCTAGATAAAATAACCAACAGGCCAATGCAGATTTTCCACATTTAAACCACGGCACGTCACTCGAACATACTGCTCCATTTTCTCCTAACAAAACCACTGATACTTGTACGTGTTATGTTGTCTTAACACTTCACTTTTTGTGTGTCTGTTTGTATTGCGCTCTGTAAATTGTCTTTGTGAAAAACGGATAAACTTTTCCGTGAAGGTAGATTTCAAAGCAAGACGTTATAGAGGTACCGAAGGCCTATCCCAAATAGGGTTTTGTCGGATACGAGTTCTTTCCAATTACTTCGAAAATAATATAAAGTATTCTGCATCAACGAACTATTATCACTCCGATGACCTGCTGCTGTTTCTCGGTCGTGAATCGCCAACTGTTTGAACACTGTCCCCATAATAGTTATTTGCACCTCCAGGTTAACCCCGTACTTGTTAATGACATAAGGTATACAAAAAATATAGGCCAAAATTCAAGTATACATGCGCAACACTAGGGTAACTGAATACAGTTGCGTTAGTGTCAATTAGCCATTTATCTATATCGTAGCTTGTAGACGGCAAGAGAGGCGTCCGACGATCATTGTCTTCTGCCGCGACTGCTCCATATCTCTTGTATCTCTTGTTTAATTCGATTATTTACTAAGGGGTCATAGAACCGGGGTGTTACATGCCTTTAGTGTTTGTTTATTGACAGTTCGACGCCTACTGTCTGACCACGATTGTTACTATCACTTTCTGGTAAATACAGGGATACAAAATGGGAACGTCTGAGACCCAGGTTAGGCGACTCCGCCGTGCTGTATAGACATCATAACTCTGTCGGACAAAAAAAACACAAGAAAAGTTCCTAATTAAGACACGGCTTGGAATATTTACCATGATAACTGCTAACTACTGCTAATCTGCGAGACACATTGACTCCATGGAAAAGCATTAGATAAATTATTAATGACGTCACGACCTTTCGAAGTTATTACTCGAACTGGACATAATTGTTAGATTCGAAATTACGTAAAGAACTTTAAGGATCTATTGAGCTACTGCGAAAGTATTATTTTATCTCTATGCGTTCCATTAATTACCCACAAATCAAAATTCGAATATACAGTACTGTATATCAAACGATGAAATGAGGAGAGGCGCCGTGTCGTCTTGGGTCTAGAGTCAGATAAAAATTCAACTTAGATTTACGGTCCCTCGAAGGAGTACGGCGATCGTTGTCTCTGACATCACGATCAAATCTGTTTCCGTTCATTAAATAGGCATAAGATAAATCTCAGAAACTTCGAATGACGACTTGAATTTTTCCCGTCGGTATCATGGGACGTTTTTTATCTTACAAAAGTCGCGATATATTGTCTGATTCCAACAGTGAGATTTTTAATCTTAAGGACGCCGAGTTGTGGTAATCCGCGAATTATTTGGCGCCTCGTGTTTATCACAACAAACAAACAAGCAGTCCACGCCGCTTCGTCGCTTCTTAAACATCAGGCGTCGCCAAACGCCTGGGAATATGGTGGACCTCTATAGGAGATGAATTATCTCATATTTTGCACAAAACCGACTTCGTTTGGGACAGTGATTTCCAGGTTAATATCTAATTAACGATTTTCCGATGTAACGACGAGTGAATTACTGGAAAATGGATACATGTATCCGCTTATATCGTATTTTAATGCTGCTAAGAGCTACGGTGGGTAATATCATATTGCGTTCGGTTCAATGATCATCATCATCTCCAGTGGGATTTTGATAGTACATACTGATAAACTAACGATCAAGGATTTGTGTGATAGCTGTCGCTGAATAAAGAGGGACACGTATCGATCGGCGGGAATGCGTAAAATTTAAATACAGGATATTGTGGCGTCCGGCTTAGGGCAAATTTTGAACACGACATTGCCTGGAAGAAGTGTCGGATTATTTTGTTCGAGATTAACTGACTTCTGTTCGGACGGAAAGGGAGATCGAGAACGACGTCCTACGGGCTTAGTTCATTCGTCTTTTCCCATATTCGATCGTAAAGAGTTAATCTGCCCAAGGACATAACTGAAATAACAGCATACATATGTCGGTCAAGTTTAAACCTGACGTCACTGCAAAAGTACGGTATACGGTGAACTCGCTAATATACAGACTGAATGTAGTTCGTAAACTTGAAAATTAGTAGGCTTTGACATTGACAGTGTTGGCATATCATTGATTAACGTCACATGTGGTTATTATAGCTTGTTATGTCAATAAATACAGCAGTCTTTTTAACTTTAAAAAAAAATCTTTATCTGAACACGGTACTATATGCTTTAATTGAGTTCACACCGTATCTTCCTTTTTGAGGCATTAACAGCAAGATTTTATTTCTCTGGTCACATAGCCCGTTCGAACTTATTCGAAAGTGCTCTATCCCTGTGCAGTGTTTCTCATCCACAAATTCGCCCGCCATCCCATTAAAGGATAAGGGATTCGCTATTGGATGGCGCCACGTTAGCTCAGTTATTAGGCAGCCGTCGAAATTAGCGCTAAAAGTGTACCGGCGTTACGGACGAACTTTCAGTACAGTTCTTCTACCCACGCAGTGCTTTTGTATAACTAAGAATACATTGCTCAAGAATTAACACAGCACGGAAATAGTGAAATCTAACAACTGCGCCCAAATCTCGTAATCGTTTCCAACCCATGATGAAAGGCCGAACGGCTTTAGAGATCAGAATGAACGCTGTTAATTGTAACTAGCAGGAAACTATATATCCCCATGGAAACTGGTAAACTAATCTGCCGACCAAGTTGAATCAGAAACTACGTATAGTGTGTATACTGTACTTTAGTTTACTTAATAGTTCCTTAGGCGCGTCGACTGAACATCAGAAAAAAAATCCTAATGGGATTACTGGGAAAATACCACGCTCGTCGTTGACTGGTTTGAAGCGCAAGTACGAAACATACATTGAACTTGGGGGACCTGTCCGCCATTTTGTTCAATAAGAATCGGTTTGTTCTAGGCAATTTTTAGGTGTTTGATATTTCAGTGAATAGCGGATTATGCTGTACATACATTAGAACAACTGCAGTAGAAAACGGTTACAAAATTTCAAGTTTTCAAGTTTTTTTCCACTTTATCATTATATCAATATATTACAGTTGAAACAGAATGAGCAGAAACAAGGTTTATTAGATGAGGGGGATTATCAGATTATAAATTAATTTAAATTACGCAATTTTTATTTCAATGCATTGTTCATTACAGTGTGAATAATAAACGGAATACTTTAACCCCCTTGGTAGATCATTTTACTATTTTACCCTCTTTGGCAAGTAAACATCTTCTTACCTTAATACCTAATCCTCACCCGAACATTTTTGGCAATTAAAAATCATCCCCTTTAAAGTTTGTCTAGAGCGAGAATGTCAAAACTAAAACTAAATATTATTTCACCAAATCAGGATCTGTATCGCTAGGCTAATTACTTTTAGCCCCATAAGCTTTCTATTTGTCCAAGGTATCGACTGTCAATATGGTAAACTGTCCTAATGAGGAAGTGAAGTCCATGAGAGCGGTCAATATTGATGAGATAATATCTACCAGTAGAACAAATTTGCAATTTGCAATAATCAATTGTAACTACATATCGATTTCAACAGCGGAGTTTTCGGGAACCCAGCACGTTATTTAATGAAGCTGCCGCCGAGTTTCTTCATTAGCGCTCTAGCATAGTGGACTAGTGTACGCCTATTTACCGTCCGACGTATGGGAATCCTTTGGGAGATTGCCAGCAAGATACATTACGCGACAGCAATAACAAGTGCTTAATCCGAATCCGAAAAGGTTTATGTTTCTGTTAATTGTCGCTTGCATTAGTATATTACCGTTCATTCGTCTCGACATCAATAAAGTTCCCGGGAGACCAGAATTAGCAATATGTCCATAAACTCTGGACAATGATAATCGCATTATTCTCGTTTTGATTCCGCAACAACGATTACTTGGGAGATCGGTCACGGTGTGCTACTATATCGTAAGCCTATCAGTCAGTGCACAGCATACGCATAAGACATTTCTAATCCCAGAACGACCCCGGACTATTGATTCTGCATATAGTTGTCGGCTAAGGCATATGCTTTATTAATATTAAGCGACGTATTAAAATCTTCGGTCATGATTTATTAACATCCGACTAATTTTCCGAGTTGTCTGATGAAAGGGTCTTTTTACTGACGTCGAACGAAGTTCATATTGTTCGGAACTATGAATATTGATGAGATTTAGGTTAGCCGGTGCTGGTGTAATTGAGGAAAACGGGAAGTCGACATTTGTAAGTCAATTTAATTACAGAATATTCATCACAACACCGTGATCTGATAGTAGTATAGGTTCATTCCTGAGCTCTTGGCCATTTAAACGGTTACCATTAATAAACAATATACGCGAAGAATTGGGCCGAGAACAGGAAATGCAATCAAGGAAGTCTCTCTTAGAAGATACACAGCAAGCAGAAGCAGACTTTGCTTTGCGAGACATTTTTGTCAGCGTATCCATATGTTCCAAATCGAAGCACTATCATTCATTCATCTCCAATAGTGAATATGTTTTTTAACAGCCGTTTAAATAAACCTGATTCCGGGAAATCGACAGGCATCGAGCACCTGAATGCTTGCACCACAATGCCCGTATGTGAATAAGGAATAATGGTTTAAACTAGGTCTACTTTAAGTCATTCACGTTTCTAAGTAGTACGGTACTATAGAGTATAGACAACACCATTTTCTATAGATATATGAGATTCTCGAATGGCACCGAATAAAACAGTTGATTATTTCGTAAATTTCGTCGAAGTCGCCTGCATACGTTCTATGAAGTATGCAAAGTATGCTCTTGATTGAACTATGCATGTCTAGTCTGCTAACAAACATAAGGCATTATCTACCACGGAAAATACGTAGGATTCAAGCGTAGGTTAAACACGATGGTACACAGTGAGCAATACTGCACTAATGAAAATGACAACACCAAGTACTGGTGGTAAGAATACACCAGTGTCACAGAAAACGAAATCCATCAGCATGTCGCAATAAAATCTCCAATATCAAGAACTACTTCTTTCAGCACTATTATAAAAGTTAATTTCTACTGCGCGAAAGTGTCACTGTTTCCAAAGCGGAGGCTTTGAACTCGAGTATCGTAACTCCTGTATCCTATGGGAAATAGGAAAATAAAACTTAATAAAGATGTTGGTTTAGAACCGGTAGTTACTTGATCAGTTAACGCTGTGTTCCTAAAATTGATTTTGCCGTGACAACATTCGTATTGCCTAATGTGCGACCAAGTATTTCATGAAAAACTACATCAATCATACGGCCCCGAGGTATATGAAATTCAAGAACAGTACACCTGTAGCGATTTGCCACGCCTGAAAAGAATCATACCACAGTATTCTATTTAAAGCGGACATGCAGTATCATTTGAAACCTATTCAACGTACCTTCATGAGTATTGTATCTTACTTTAAGGGTCGTATTCGCATCACAAGTTAACCACCGCTGTGATTCGAGTTAAAACAAATGATTCAATTCTGCTGACTCAATCGAGGAAATTTCAGTGGTTTCGCATCATATACAAATGAAGCTAATTCAAGTTATTGAACTCATGAACTCGAGTCTCTATAACAGGGCTGAATAGTATTCAGTGTTACTGTACTTGGTACTTGGTAATTTGTTACCGTTAAGTATAGTGGCGATAACGAGAACGCGATGGCAAAATCTGAGCGTCACAGGTGTTAAGGCAAAGCCAGTGTCGATAAAAAAGCGATAAGGGACCTCACTTGACAGATTCTATACATCAGCAGTAAAGCATGACGATATCAAAAGAGTTGCCAGAAAGAGTGTTCCGTTTGCTTCTTTCGAAAGATAACTATCACCTCCGCGATTGAGTTCATTTAACGATGATCTATGGACGAAAATATCAACCCCGTCTAGTATATGACAGCGTAACCGTTGCCGATCTTGATATAGTGTGGCTTTCCTTCAAATTATCCAATTACGTCACTTCGATATCAGAATTAATAACAGCAAACACTATAAGCGTGAAATACGATGGATAATGAGCGAAACCGCATGTTTGCACTTGCCACATCAGTGAGAAGTTGATACGAAATTTAAAAAAATTGAATCACATATGCCATTCAATTCACGTGATGTGATGACAACGCACAAATGCAAATTAGAAGACGGTAATAATGCATTGTTAAATATAGAACTGTATTTGTGTCATACAAGAACAATTAAGACTTGTACATCTAGTCATCCTGATATGTACAATTGCTCATGCATCTGTCATAACTTATCTATACGCAGAAAGGAAACTCGAGTCACGCAGCTATAATAACAATGGGGAACTGCTGTCACACGAATTATATCGACTATAGTTATAGTTCGGATAAGTTTACGATTATCAGAGTCGGATTTCATAGAGCAACATTAAGGAGGCGCGATAATTCTAATCGTTATCAGTAAATTCATAAGGTGATTTCGTACACTATTCAGGATGTGTGCCACTCGAAAATGGCGCTTCCCATAAATCATGTCCATACAACGACATTCTGCTCTTTAGCGGTATTTTATCTATCAGCTATGAACATGTTGAATATGTCCGGTAATGGAAACAAAACGTGTACAACTAAGAATAAGATTCTCTCTTTTTTTCGAATTATTAGATGACTATCACTATTTTCGTTTTTCATGAAACAGCGTACATTTCTAGCGTTAGGGGATGATGATGTACTAAGGCCGTACTATACCAAAATTTCATTGGAATTAAAATTTAACTTTAAGCTATGAGAAAAACATTAGGGAAAATTCACCAGTTCAACTTGCACTGAACGTTACCTTGGCGGTAGCTATCCCTTTACAGTTAATGAATAAATGATTGCAACTATATCAATAGGAAAATGCTTTATATACACATACCTAGATATTGTGAATATATTACTCAATATAAGTTCGTATTTCGCTCACAGGTTGACGTTTTATTACTTACTTACTGTTATTATTTGTATGAAAACCTGAGAGAGGGTACAATACAGCCTATTGCAACATTTTCCTATCGCACCGTAACGTCAACCCGACGCCTCTGATGCACGACATCAAATATAAAAAACAACGGTTTATATTAAAACCCCAATAGAAATTCTGTAATTGCAACAAACAAGCGGCTGTTAATAACTTTGACGATGTTTAAAGATGGCCCTATATTTAACCGAGCGATAGAGCTTGGCGCCTCCAAAAGAATCGCTGTGTCGCCAAATTCCAGATAAAAACTATGTACGCATGTGATGTTCACAAAACCACGGGTCGAAAGAATACCGTAGCACTTATATATATGCCTATATATAGAATGCTTGGCGACAATTCTGTCGGTTATCCAATACATTTAGAGCGGTGAACAACGGGATCATAAAAAAAACCAAAAGCTTCTTGACAGACCGCCTAATGACGTTCGCTCACCATCGTAATGAAATATTGATTTACGGATATTGCAAACAAAGATACCCACCCAACTAATACATACATAGGTTACTCTGCTTTATGGGAAGTTCACAGAAGCGATAAAAGCTTCCTCTGAACATAAGCATTATTTTATACAGATCTTTATTTATAATTCATGCCACAATAGGAAAGCTTGTAGTAATAAAGGCGACCTGGATTGGCGCTACTCACACAAAGCAAGCAAATTGTCTTGGGCGCCTAAATTCTGAACTAACATCATCACTAAATTAGACCTAGATAATATGAATAGGAGAGATAGCGATAAGAGTACAGATACTATGGAAGGACATTATGTAATTTAATAGTGCTGTATGCTACTACATGTACTAATTGTACGGACCCACTTCGACGTACGCCCGAGATACAGAAAAATATGATACACATTTAAAATATTTTTAAACTTTATACCATTTCATAGTTCCGAAGTTGGGACTGAGAAAAGGAAACAAAAAATGAGGCCAAAACGAATCTACTAATTCTCGAGCTTTATTATTGATTTTATAGATTAACTGACTTGGGCGATTACACTGAAAATTTTAATTAAAAAAATAACCAAATAAACGGCTTATTGATATTTTTAACAAAAATGGAGTCACATTCGAAATTGTATTAGTTGATTCTAATGGATATAGGTTGTAAACTAAATGTTATACTCATTTATACAATTTAAATATATATGATAATTATTTGCTGAAGTCGTTGCGCCATCTATTTATCCGTGCTTATTGTTAGTTGAGTTTTTAAAATTCCTTTTAATACGAATGTTTTTTTAGTGTGTGGTAACAGTAAAGACAAACAGAACAAGTTTTGTGTACGATACACAATTTTTTCGTTATAAATACCATCTTTCCTAGGTTATATTAGTACTGTTTACTGTAAATTGAAACTACTATCATTTGCGATAGTTTTATTTTAACTTGAAATGAAATCTCACCAACGGTGCTAGGTCAGAGGTCATTAAAGTGAAGCGAGTAATATGACGAAAACGAGTATTCATAAATAATATATATGTATAAATGCACTTCTAGGTTAGTTAAAATCAGGAAAAAATACTGCATTAATTTTCTCATGGAAACCGACATGTTTGCCTGCATAATAGACAGCTGCACCTTTTCCAAATCAATTTACCAATCACCAAACAAAAACTGAATATTAATTGCATTATTTTTTAAATAGTTAAACTTTACTGGCACTTATGTCAATAGGATTCCATCGGATTATCGGAATCAGTGTTCTGCAAGTCGTCTCGGTAAAATAAACATGTCACTTTAATGCTGACTACTACCCACCGACGCGGAAAAACTTCACCAATATGCATTACAAAACTTACAGAACTATAATTTATTTGCTGTCAAAGTGATGGTGGATTGGATAGAATTAGCGAAGTTGTGCGACATAGGTTTTAGACAGAGTAATCGTATGAACATGGGTATTCCATGTAGGATAATCTCTCATGGGTAATTGCATTGTGATTGTACTTCAAGATTGTTTATTGAATTCATGCGGACAATTTGCGGACTATTTTATACTCTGCAGGTATATTGAAGTATATGACAGTCGTTATTAACATTATTTTTTTTATTTGCAGGAGAATGTTCCCGTCTTTTAAAGTAAAAGTATCCGGGCTGAACAAAAACTCGAAATACATAATGCTGATGGACATAGTCGCAGCAGACGATTGCCGGTACAAATTCCACAACTCGCGGTGGATGGTTGCGGGTAAAGCGGACCCAGAGTTACCAAAACGCATGTATATTCATCCCGACTCCCCAGCCACCGGGGAGCAGTGGATGAATAGACCAGGAGTTTCATTTCACAAACTCAAACTAACGAACAACATAGCCGATCCACATGGACATGTAAGTATTCATTTCTAACCTACTCACTGACAATTTTATAACTTAAAAAGGGCTTTAAAATACCCAGACGTCAGTTATGGTAATTGTTTTTCAAACACCACTATTGGCTTGTACTTTTGGAGTTTGGAATTTATAAATCTGGCATTTGAAAAATGCTTTTTATCTATTTATCAGACTTGGGCTGGGTCTGTCGGAATATCAATCATATACATGGTGTATTATATAATTTCTTGATTTCAAATGTCATTCCTGCATCCTTGTAGCTATAAGTATCCCGCCCCCTACAATAGATACGCCGGCTATTCATCCAATGTATTATTTCTTGTATTAAAGTGCTCTACTTGTTTTACTGCAGTCATACACTATAGTTGTCTGACACGGACAAGAAAAAGTACTCTTTTAATTCGTTACATTATCACACATAAAGCGTAAATAAATAATAAAAACGTAAAAAGTAAATATAAGAATCAGGTCGACAACGAACACACTACGAGTTATTTTACAGGCATATTTCCTTTGAGTATAGCGACTGTGCATCTTATTTCCAAATTGCTTTGGCGCTTTGAGGTTAGATCATAAAAATCGACGATAATAGGCCTCGTTGAAACACGCGCATTCGTATTCGGCCAAAAAAACATACGCTTCAGACAGTTTCCTTGACAAAGAACTCGCGAACGAAAAATCCAAACGACGCATACCGAAGAGAAATACAGATTCCAGCGATGTGGCTGTGTAAAATAAAGCACTTAAGACCACCATTCACCATATGAAAATAGTTTTGTATCTGTATCGCCTTTGAGATATTCTAGAAGATTTAATAGATGGGGAGTTCTGGTACAAGACAAAGCACCTCACGCCAAGCGTCGGCACCAACGGGTCTGCGTCTAACTAACAGCGAATCGCGCGGCGAATCGCACATTACGGATTTGGTTCGTCGTCGGAGAATTTTTTTACTAATTATATCCAACACAAACCGACGGCAATGCGGTTTCAAACGCGAGACCCGCCAGTCGCCGCTTTGTCTGTGCTCAAAGGCCTGCTAATCACTCTGCTGTATAATCGGATCGATGTGGTTTATGTGTGTGCGAATGGGTATTTTGTATGTTTTAGATTTCTGTGTCTTATTAACTACATCTCGCCATCCAAGCCCATTACAAGTGAGCGTAGCCCATCCCTTCTTCGCTAATCAGGTTTAGTAGGGATCCTGGCTTTCAGATTCGCTTCGCTATATACATAGGTCCATTCTATGTAACTGGTAAACCACACTACTGTGTACAGCGTTGCCAACTCTGTTATGTTTGATTTAGTACATTTTTATGTCATCTATTTTTTTTTCTTTTTCAAATTTGGTCCCCCAATTCGAAAGATTCTAATGACGCCGATGTATCATTTCTTTATCTAGACGATTCTTAACTCGATGCACAAATATCAACCGCGCTTCCACGTTGTTCGATGCGGGGACCTGTCGAAGCTGCCATATTGTCATTTCCGCACATATGTATTCAAAGAAATGCAGTTCATTGCAGTAACCGCTTATCAGAACGAAAAGGTATGTGCTTTATTTTAACATAAGTTTACTTCTTTTGTATTTCTGGCCCCATTGTCAGTAATTAATGGGTCTCAAAATGTCTCGTATGTATCTTGCGATAATGCGTTTTCACTTATTTCGTATCCATCCTAAGTGTTTATGTCTCTGAATTTAAGCCTCTTGTCATCCGTTAAGATTAAAGCGGCCATTGTTTTGTTTTGTTGATTTGTGTTGGCTTCCATATTCGCGCTGTTGTTTAAACTACGCTGACACTTGGAATTTGAAAAAATTCTTAAAAGTTATTTCGAACACATAAAGAAAAAAATACAGATTCTTGATATCGGGTAATAGAAAGGTGGTATGGTATGTAAGCGTTAAAAATAAGATATTATTAGTAAAGTGTGGAATATGCATCCGGGTTGGATGGTAATCAAAAAGAAAAACAGCTGAAGGGTAAATAGTTTAGGCTAACAGAAATTATGAAGCAGTATTATGGCTATTCAACTTAACTTAAAGAATGCCCACATCCTTTAACAGGGAGAATATGTCTAAATCGTTTTTTCGAGTTTTTTTGTTGTTGATGTAGTTGCATTTTTACACCATTGCCTAATCCCTTGATTAACTAAGCCGGTGCTTGGGAACACCATGTTATGGTCAGGTTTCAGTAGAAAGTATTTGCTAACAGAGAACTACAGTTCAAACATTCAGACTTGTCTGTTGCAAAGGAATAATTGGCTTACATTAACTCAGGCGACACCTGGGGTGAGAGGTCAATCGTTTTTTGCCCTCTGTCGACAGAACCAGCTAACGTAGTTTCGCTTTTTACTTAAAGCGGTGACACCTTACTTTAGAAGAGGAAGCAAAGAAAATAATTACATTGTCTTCTTGTAGTTGACATAGAGTTAAACACTGTTAATACTTTATACTGCCATTATCTGTGGTTGGGTGTCATTCGGTCAACATCATAAAAACCTATTGAGCCATACATGAACTTTGTGCTGCATTTGAAAGTGGTTCTGTCATAGCGTTAGTTTGTTAAGATAACACCGCGTTGTAAGTCAATCTAGAATCTAGATGTTATCACATGAAACAATGGTGTGAGGCGCGTTCAGAAAATTCAAATTTTTGAAACCTATGGCTATGGCTCAGAATCCTTTTTTTACGCTAGCAATCAATGCAACGACATTCCAAAAATTACCAATTTGGCACTGGAACTTGAACTTTCCCCCTCTCGTAAAATAGAAAATAAAGATAATATTTTGTGTTCAATAAAAAACACATATACGATCAAATCTTTGACTCGAAAGGGTCCCTAGAAGTACATTTGGCCTTGACCTGAAGTTATCATAACTATCTCTACACCACATAGTAGACATTCAGCACTGGTAATTTGAAAAATTTCACGCGGTTTCATTAACATACATACGTACGTAGCTGCAACAGGGAGCACTTGGTCGAATACCATCAACATAGTACTCAGTAATGGCACTCATACCTGCTGTAAACTTCAAAGGTGTTCGGTTGCATTCATTACAAGGGAAAATCGGACGAGCGATAAGGTTCGCAGTCGACCATCCATCGGTATTCGTTAGTTAGTTTTGCCAACCACTTGACCAGAGGCGCCGCAGCGCATCAAAACAATCGCGCGAAGGTGACTGACCAATACCGCCGGGAATGGCCGATAATATCTTCAACATAAGACCAGGGGTTTGGAACGTGATCAACGCGCTATAGAGAATTTCGGCATTTCTCAGTCTGCGCTTATCCCAACCACAGTGAACTGTAAAGGATTTTTTTCGAAACGACTTGAGCATTGTTCTGGTCCTCTTTCATCTTTGACCAAGTTTTGCTTTTCTAGACACGTTCATATGTAGGCGTTACTGCGATACCTCTCGTGGGATCTTTCGCTAAGTTTTTTTTGATCAGATGTCGCGGTAAATTAACTTTGATGTAATATAGATGTTTATCTTCAAACACATTTCAATATGCTGTCGAGCATAAGCCGGCCACCGTTTATCTTTGCACCTTTGTCTCGCATTTCGTTATTGTATTGTCGCCGCCTTAAGGATTACGGAGGTTAGTTGTCAAAAACGTTCGGTTTTCAGGCCAGTATCCTGTTCATTTTTTTGCTATCAATTCACTCTGCGCGATTATATGGATGATTCATACGTCCAGTGGGTTCAGGAGAACGTACTCCGTTCCCCGTCTTAAGAACAAAAGCAGTTCTGCTCGGGTCGCTCTAATATCATTACTGAAACTTTCATAAAGCCTACACTAATACGGTAATGACTTGCTAAGCCTTGTTGTGAAAGCATTCACGGAGAAAATATCACAACCAACCCATGATGATAATGGCTTTATATCAAAATGTAGTACCTACATTAATAGCTTGCCGACAGCGATGACTTAGCATCATCACATAATTTCTAACTGTATCTAAACCAACACAAAAGAATAACTATTTTTCAACTCACACCTGTTAATCGGTGGAGTTTCCTTATAAAAAGAAACTTTTAAAAAATAACAACGTTCTTCTTTAGCGACAATACCTTTTTTACAAGTTCTTGGAAAATATTGTTTGTCTCAGGTTACTGTAATTGTATGTGTGAGTGTCTAAATATTAATGAGTTAATTATATAGCTCACTGAATGAAAAAAGTACCGTGCTTCGTGGATAATTTTTACTGAAAGCTGAATTAACTGCGTAGTATACGGATCACTTGGCGATGTGTAATGATAACCTATTATGATGATAAACTATTGTCCCTGTTTGGAGGTAGTTAGACATTCAGGCTTGTTTTGTTATCAGAATTAGTAATAATTATCTATTTTTTCCTTTATCTACAATTCTAATGCTGAAGTTAAGTAATACAGGTGAATGCGAACAATCTGAAAACAATTTCTTCGGTCGCTACTTACATACGTGCAACCTAAAAAATTCTAAACGCTGTTTCACTGTGCGCAACGTATTGTCCGGAGGGAGTGATCTCACGGGAATTGCCGCATGTCAAGTTCCAATTTTACAGTGATTTTTATGTTAGCATTAGGTCAAGCTCATATGAGATCGTCAATACGATTTAGTTACGTCTTGTTAAAGAATTTTTGACACGGGGTACAGAAGTTGTCAGTATCACGTGTCAGAGATAGAGATAGAGAAGTAAATAACAAATTCAAGTTTTAATCTTCATGACAAAGGGGTAACTAAAAATAATACAGGACAGTACTAGAATATTTTGGATGAATTCAGAGTTAAAATGAAGAGTCGAAATGATATCGTGAATTAGTGGGTTTGGAATTGATTGGAATATAAAATGATGAATTTCATAGCATTGTGAATGAGTTTTAAAGCAGCAAACTTATGTACCATGTAATAATCACAGCTGATATGTGTTTTTAACTAAACAGCTCTGGTTATTGCGAATAAAATTCACTTGTACGATTAGTTTCTGCTGATGGGATTTTGTTTGGTGTTTAGTATCAAGTTTAGAGAAAACGCCATTAACGGTGATCTTGTCTCCGAAAAATCTATATTTAAATCCTTCGAAAGGCATCCCTCGTCAGACTATTGGCATATTCCCGTCAGGTCACTTGTAATCAAGCATTAAAGCGACATCTAGGCGCTTTCGCTGAGCTCTACATGTCCTACATTTGAGGATTTTCGCGTTGATGGTATATAGAAGGAACAGGAAGACCTCAATCGGTCTTGCTGGTCCTGTTGACGCGTCATCAGGTGCTCGTTCGTGCGTCGATGTGACAGAAGCGACGTGTTAGGCATTTTGAATAAGAGTTAATGAGTTGGAAGATGTGTGAAGTGTCCCATGATATCTTAAACAAGGCGGCCTAATGATTTTTTCATGTACATACATTTCTACGGTGAATTAACTTACTTATAGCGCACTGCTGTCAACGCGATAAGGGCATTCAGTATGCACAATACACCGAGTGCATGGTGTCAAATTCGTCACACATCACTATATTTCATACCTACGCCATTGATTGAAATGTTACGAATATTTTTTTTACAATGATTGCTGTTTCTCTTGCAGATCACTCAATTAAAAATCGATCACAATCCGTTTGCGAAGGGCTTTCGAGATTCTGGAAGCGGAAAACGAGAAAAAAGGTAATTGTCTAAGTCTTATTGGCGAAGAATTGTATTACATTGCGTACAGATAAAAAATTTAGCATATGAAAAAAGGGCCTGCAATAAATTATCTACCAAAAACGTTTTCAAAAACAAATATTGCAATTGTAGGAAATCTTCAAATTGTACTGGTATTCATATAATTTCGTAATGTGATATTTATGGAAAGGCGCTTTTAGGTCTTTTTTTAGTGATTGGGGTAATCTTCGTCGTCCGAACATTTTGAATCATATTCACAGGGAGCTTTATCCTACTTTGACTCTGATTTTACTAGACAGTGCAGTAGTAGCCGTTTTAACTCCTGACATTTTCCCTAGAAGACAGCATTTTCATCTGCAAGACCAGATGATTGTCAATTCCCGCGTACCAGACACTGTATCGAACTCACATAAGCTGTCGTCACAAGAGCATCAAGGGCGTAAACGAATAACAGAATCGCACGACGGTTGGTATTTTTTTACTAATCATCCGCTGTATACAACATACAATCTTCATTCGCCTCCAGTTTATTAACTTTTTTTTTTCAGAATTTAAAAGGAAAAGTGAAAAAACGCAATCTACAGACACCATTTTATCTTCATCTCCCGACCGTGTCATCAGGGCGGAGAGCAGCAGTAATCAGATTGGTAATAGTGAATCGTCAAGCAAAAGACATGACAGAACGGATCAGAAGAGGTTCTCTCCGTATCATCACTCTACCTCGAGCGGAGGACAACTGCACGACGAATCTATGAAATCATCCTCCATGTTTCACTCCGATTCATCCGGTTCTCCAGACCGAAGAAACAGCCCGGAAGTAACTTCATCTACCACAGATATCGACATCCCCAACGATCGTTCATCTCCGTATCCAGGCAACTCCCATGACAAGCCAGCGTCACGCAATACGTCATCGCCACGACCGTCTTCACCACCTGTACTGACATCATCAACCACCATCAATTCGCCGATACCAATTCATCCTGGCTTTTCTGGCCTCGGCGCTTATCCCAATGCACTGATGCAACATTATGCCGCTGCGGCCGGATTGCAACCCAACTATCCGTATCTCCATTCCAGTCATCTATCGGCATTGTCGGCTGCGATGAATGTGGGAGGCAACGTTTTACATAGCGCACCAGGTGGTTTTAATCCTGCACTGTTCCAAGCCGCCGTAGGAAACAATAACGGCCTGGGTTCTATCGCTTCATCTCGTTCACCTTCCTTCCTTCCCGGTCTCCATGGTGCAACGCATAATCAAGCGTTGTCATCACTCCTTTCTTCCAGTTCTATATCGAGCCTAAATCCGTATGCTAATTTCTTCCCATACGCTGCAGCGTACAATCCATATATTGCAGCAGCTGCTGCCAAAGGAAGTGATGGAATTCCTGGAGCTTCAACGTCTTCAATGGCACTCGCTGAAAGATTGTATCGACAATCTGCTGTTGCTTTTAGTAAAAGTCTTGGCGAAGCTGCCTTATCACGGTCGGGTGCCATGTCCACTTCACCGACTTCATCTTCAATGAGCGGTGCATCGTCGATGCGATATTCTCCATATAAATTACCCCATTTACCTCCGTTTGGCATGGTAGGCGGAGTCTTACGGCCGTCGCCGACTTCGGCTGTCGGGGAAGGATCAAACAGTTCAAGAAAGTTTCTAGGGGAACAGACAACACCAAGAAATCGATTAGCATCCGGTACGAGCAATTCGCCGAGTAGTCCTCGCAGTCCAGAATATCATCCTATTCGTCGCGATTCAAGTGATTATGACATGAGACGACAACCGGAAAGAAAGGGAGACGACGATCGGAATACTACCACCGGCGGAATAGGATCTGCCGTTCAAGAACTCAGAAATATGGAACGACTGGTATCTGGTCTCGAACAGAGAGGGAGGAGAAGCCAGGAGTAAAAAGAAACAAGTGTCTATCTTTCTTGGTGAACTCGACACAATATCAACGAAATGCAGTATTCTAAACAATTCCCAATTGTTCCGAATCGGCCACTTATGACGTGTGTATGTTCTTTGCTGTGCTATCGCAAGATTCTTATTTATCAAAGAAGCGTGAAAACTCAGGTTTATTGTGAGCTTACGAGGACGAAGATTCTTCGAAAAAACGTTTTAAATGAGAATTTGAGCCGACTTCCCTTTTTTCTCTATTCAAGAGTTGTGTTTCAATTGCGTATTATAGTGTGCGTTCATCGTCACCTTACTTTTTATCATAGAACATTTACATATCATACTGTATTTTACTGTTTTATATGATGTAAAGAGCAATAATGTGTCTGCTGCAGTAACAAATACTAGTGCATACCACTGCGTGTAGTCGAGGTATGTTTCATTTCTGCTTAAATCCCGTTTGATTGGTACCAAATAACTCTTTTAGAACAATATGACAATAATACCACACGAAAGCGGCAGCATCTTGCAATGAATAGCCATTAAACCTCAATATACGTCATTCGGCTACGAGATCTAAATCCAGTCTTTATGGAAGAGATCATTAGCAGAAGAGATAGATGGATGCCATAACACATAGAACGAACAGGTAATATTTTGTATCGTAAGAGTTTGGTCTTAATGTTCCCTTTGAAAAAGTTACTCATAATTTTAAACACCATTCGTCTTCTCTATATTGCTAGTAATCTAGAACTTCAGAATATACTATTTAGAATGGAACGCGTATGTATGTCATCATAATCTTTCTTTATTTCTTATTTATTTTCCAAACAATATCCGAAAGTTCTTTTGCGAATACTACTATTATGCTATAGGCTATATTAATTTTCCTATACGGTTATCTCGCGTTTTGTTCATTCGTTTTTGCTGTTATTATCTTATTTCTCCAGTTAAACTATATACTACTTACTGTATCGTCAATTCTTTTACTTAATTCCAAACGTGCAATGTTCTCGTGAACGGAGAAGTGGAACAGGCATGTTGACGATAAATAATAACGAATTTGTCATTATTTATCAAAAAACACAATAAACTGTTCTCGAAACCTACTGCTGGAGGTTATTGTTGGTTATTTAGGAATATCAGGAAGCGAGACTTTAAAAAGGATCAGCAAGAAGCAAGCGAGAGTTGTTTAACTTTAAAGCAATCGAGGCTAAGGTTACAGTATTTTTATAGGCATTAACCCTTCAAAAAGACCAAATTTTCTTTTTATGGACGCATATATACTAGACTACGGGTTCTCAATCTTTTATAATCATGGCCCCCCTTTTGACTCGTAATTTACTTTGGTGCTCCCCTCATAGCTGTTAAATTCAAGAAGGCCTATTGTACCATTTACAGAATAAAATATGAGCTGCAATTGTAGTATAAAAACAAAATATCTTAGATCACAAAGCAATAATATCAAAATTAAATGGAAACAAAATATCTTAGATCACAAAGCAATAATATCAAAATTAAATGGAATGATAATATGTCTGAATTCTGTGAAATTTAACTCCTCGGAATTAAATTGGTGTGGCCTATTAGGATATGCCTGTGGCTCCCCACTATACAGTTTTGTTAACATTTTCACTGAAATTTTCACATGGCTGCCTATTGGGAACCACTGTACTGGATGATTTCTACCCGCAAACAAATCTAATTAGGCAGAGTGTCATTCCGTGAAATAGAAAAATTATAAAGACTTTAGGTTGTCTGTTTTTTTAACCTTCGTCTTAAATAAGACGACAGCGCATTAAATGGATGCCCCAAATTATCGGAGTTTACTGTAACACTCAGTAGGGTAATCACACAATTCGTAACGACCGATTACACTATGGTCCATGAAATATAAGGTATATAAATAACACAGGTCTGGCAGAGCATCAACGTTTTATTCATATATTCTAGCATTACATTCATGTTCTATGTTCGACACACTACAGTAGCCGAATCATCCTTTGAGTTAGAATCATAGCGGAAAAATCGCCTGTTCAAGTAATCAATCTAACATTCTAAACAAACACTTCTTAGAAACAACATTAGAGCTATCAGCTGCTGTATTACAGACAAGTGAAACCGGTAGTTACTTCTACTTTTGGGGGGAGCTGTATGGGGGGAACAGAAGTAGCGAAAGTATCTTCTTATATGCGCAATCGACTGGAAATACATGCGACAACGTTACAAGATCTAATCGGCTTTTAATGCCTGTTGTGTCCCTTTCGCAGTTGTCTCCCCTGTTTGTTTAGGTTATTAACTTGCCTTGTTTTGTCATGTCGACTCCCCGCGGCTCTGATTTAAGAAAACAGGCGCCAACTTGGCGCGATCATTAGTTTCCTAAGAGAAAATGAGAGAATTTCGTGAATTAAGTCTTGGGTGAGCTAAGAGAGTGTGTTGTTTAACAGCTCGCCGTACCAGTCTTGGTGGCCAGGAAGACGACGATTATTGCGGAAATGTGTGTTAGATAAACGTTTATGAAATTAAAGCTATTGCGCCAACGTCGATGCATCGAAGTTTAGCAGTCGTATGAACTAAAAAGCGAAAGTATCTCTCGCTGCCTATTTATTCAAGTGTTTACGCCACCGAAAGAAAGCAATCTCTTTTGAATCAAAAACGTTTGTGAGCAGTCTATTGATATGAAGTGTCGAAATATGAAATGTAGTCTATCAATTCGTCCGTTGGATCATTGGTATGGGTCATTTGAATTGATGCAAACAGTGGCAAATATACTGGTTGTTGTTTACAAGATTTAGTGAGTAGTGCAAATGTTGGCGCTTATATTATTTCCCCTTTTGCACCTGCTTATTACGAGTACTTTCAGCAGGAGCAACTGTGACACACTTTTTCGCCATGGTTAAAATCATAAAGTATAATAAAGATATGTTGCACGTACTTATAACACTCGTGACATTGAGGTTTTCATTAGGTTATCAGGGAATATAATTTTTTTTTTTTTATTTGAACACTTACAACAGTAAACAAGCACGATAATAATTTTGAAAATTTTCCAAGTAAAACAGGGATGAACGCATCCAATAAATTGAAATTACAAAGCACTCGTTTTACGCCGGCCGCAATTACAACCACGTTAAAACAATGTGAAGTGTTTATTTTTTTTAACTGTTTCTACGATCCAAAAGCAGAAGGGAAAGATTAGAAAATACACAGTTTAGAGATCTATGACCGATCGTAAGGTCATAAGCCGACTGGTGGTTGTATCGCTAAGCATCATCAGAACTAAACAGCATATTGAATGACTCCATCACCAGTTTATCAATGCACATTTATTTTTGTTTAATTAAATAGACTAATAAGATATATAAAAAACATGCGTGGTGGATTCCACCCAGGCGTGTTGAAACACAACACATTACGCCGGCAAGATTACTCCGGCGTTCTTTACTTTAGAAGAGATCCTCAAAAAGGATGCTGTAATCCCAACCTAATACCCTCTTACTCTTCGTATTTCGTAACGGCGCGCATTACGCATGTTCGACCGACGCCAAATTGTCAATGTAGTTAAAAGCTTGTAAATCTGGGAGTACCGATTTAGCAACTAAATCTCGCCAACAGGAATTGTCTTTTCGCTAAAATGGGCCGGATTCTGTTACGGTGATTACATTTAATTAATGAAAACATGGAAACGGACTAGATTACAAGACGTATAGGTTTTGCATTAGGGATTTAATTTTTCGATCTAATCCTAAGTGAAATATTTTCATGTCATTTGCGTAATACAGGATGTGGTTCAACAATGCGCTATTGGTAGAAACACTTGATCATAAATTGCTGTTGTCACTGAGTCGAGTAGACTCGAGTTGACTGAGCCTAATTAAGATAAATAACTCCCAATCCCATTCAAGTGTAGTTGATTTTGAAATAGGCATTTGTTTAGTCTCACCGATAAGTAAACCATAAAAGAGTTCCATGTGTAAATCCTCGCACTGGTTCAAAAGTGCCTAAACGATCTAGGCAGAAACAACGATAAAAGCCCAACTGTGATGGGGTTTTCAGCCAGGGTAAACGCTGGGATACATTTCCATCCAGTGAAGATTTTTCCTAAACTCCTGCAGAACACTGAAACCAGCTTAACGATTTCCAATGTTAATTAAACATAACTATAACACAATAGAGAATATAAACATTACCGATACAAAATTTACACTATCCCTGTACAATGAACAACTACTGATTACATGCGATATCGATTGATGTAATAAGTCTAATGACATAGCGCACAAAGTTATGGTCTGAGTGAAATAGGAATTGTCATGAATATACTATTTTCTTATTAATTATAATTATAATATTAACTATTTTGCAGTCAATCGTTTATTAAAGCTTTCTATTTTCCATTGTGTTATGTTTGATTGATAGATCTTGAATCTGAATAAAAAAATTCCCAAAGATCAATGGAGAGTGGGCGCCGCGAAGCGTCAAGATCGACCCCAACGTTTAATTTTTTTAAACCACTGCTTTGAGTAGGATTATGGCGATGAGCCACTAAATGAACAAAAGATTACCAAAACAAATTACAGCATCACCAAGTAAGGACTTTCAACTTCGAGAGGGTACGAAATTCTATTCAATAAATCCGCATACACATGTTGAGCGTTCGACAGGGAAAAATTAAACGACCCAAGTACCTAAAGAATGAAACAAGGGCCATTTTCAGTAAACAGGCAAATAAGTTGCGCCACATAAGTGTCCCTAGCTCGTCCAGTCGTCGTCGACAGAAAATGAAGAGGCGGAGGGCGCGCGATCGCGAGACACGAGTGGTGTTTTCAAATAGGATATTTCACTTTAATCGAGTTAAAGTGCACGGAAAACGGCATAATAGGCCCTCAAGATCGGCGACGAGTATTCAAAACGAGTGTACAGTACAGACAATCGGCGCCAGAGGTGTCAAAGCGAAAATTGTACTAATAATGATATTGATAACGCCTGAAATAGCTGTCAGTAATGTCGATTAACCCTCAGTGAAATAAACAGGCAAATGAACTGAAAAGAACAAGCGAGGAATATATTAATATCAAATACTGTTCTATATGGAATATTCTACTTGTGAAAGTTTCAAAGGCAAGTGTTTGTGTCGAGATCGCTTGCTGAGATTAGCCTATCTGTCATTGGTTGTCAATCACTGGTTGTCAGTTCTCACCTAGGCGACACATTTGTTTATGTTTAACGCGCTTTGAACCACCTTATGTTTAGACGACGTTGCCGCAAACCTCCGTCTATGTATGAATGGTTGTTTTTATCGGTAACTGGATGGTAATTATCCCAAATGATACATGTCATTAACAGTAAGATTTCATAGCACCAAATTCTCTGCTGACATACGCGGTTATGGGAAACATTTATTTCGACTTACATTACATGCTTTGTTACTTACATAACTTACACCACACAGTCTTATATTTCTATTTTATAGTCAAACCCCGTAAGATATACGAAAATTAAACACTATTTGTTTTAATGATCAATTATAACGCCTATGCAAGACAAAAAAAAACCGCTTTACACTAACGCATTAGGTGCAAATAAATAATTTAAAATACGCAAATAAACCCCGACTGACATGAAGGTAATTTAACACTACTGTCAAATACACACACACAGTAAAAATTACAAGAGTTCAAAGTCATAACTACCTTGAGATAAATTGATAAACCAAATAAATTCAAAGGATTTGTAATGACAAACTTATTTAAGCTCGTAAAATGTTGTGTGTTTGCTTTGAATTGAAGGTCTTGGGTAAATATAATATTTAAATACATAAACTGTGTTTAATTAAGTGTGGAGGTCTTTTACGCATGTATTATGGTTAATACTTGTAATGTTTGGTATTAATTTTTGGTTTCAATTACTCTAACCACCCTAACAACATATCGACAGGCAAGTTAATAAATCGTAATAGTCTATCGCATTTCCTTGCTGTGAACTTTTGCTCAACTGATATCCAAAGAGACTGCCTCTTCTCTGATCTCCTTTCATCGCGGGCAATAAATTACGTCATACTCGATTTTATGTTCATGTCGCATAAGAAATTTAATTAAGCCCCAAACCGTGAAGGCGTCTTCCGAACAAACTGGCACACAGCGTTGCAGTTAAGACAATGGTGAACTTATATCAATTTTCCCTCGGCGGCGTGTGATGACTGAAATATCGTATTCATTAAAACAAGCCAACCGCTGCTGCTATATTTTACTAAGCGTTCTATCCTGTCACTAACGAAGAGTTACAGCCTGTGACCTCAGCGTCGCCCGACAGTGTTTCGATATCAAACGTGACTGAATGGATAAAGTCTTTAGTTTGGCAGACGAAAACAATGTTTCAGAAACTTTGAACAAGCTCCAAACGTCCTTTGTTGTTCTTTCATCTCGCAGCAGTCATTTTGCTGCCATAAGGTCATATACGACAATTCTTTCAGTAAGTTCAAAGAAAATATAGTTCTTATGATGTTGAGATTTTGCTAAGTTAAACTACTGTGTTGGCGCTAGTCTACTGAGATGGCTGGCGGTCACTTTTAAACGTAGAACAAAGCGAGTGAATGTTATCAAATGCTGGAAAATGATCGTATCCCAGCGATCGCACGGATAATTCCCAGAGCGCATTGCAGCTTTATGTAAGTCTTTGTTAACACGATGTCACTAAGAAGACAACGACAGACCGGAAATGCAAACTTTTTGTCGAGACTCCGCAAACATTGGAATGACATTACGGTCATAATTATAAACCGCCTCGGAATTACGATCAAGCATTTATCAATCTTAGTCCTCGATAGTCTATACTATAATATCATACTATAATCACGACTGAACTTAATTTTGTACATTGAAATATGGCGGTACGGCCTAACAGACATTGCTAAAAAACATTACAGTCGAGGCCATGCCATGATTGATGGAGAAAGAACGGCAGAGGCTACCCTAAAGAATGTTCTCAATACTTTTATGTATTTATTTTCATACGTCTAGCCAGAAAACATTAAGCGATTGGCGCAACACACAGCGCTACCTGTGGCCCAAGTACACTAGCCTGGAAGTCGCGGAAATTTAGTGTTCAGTCGCAATTTTGTCAGGAATAAAATGATCGACTATCTGTTGGCGTTATACTGGTAGTGTACCTTTATACCCTATTAAAACCTTATACAATCTTTATCAAAACAGAAATTCACATGGTCATATTGAAGATTTTTTGTTTGTGGAAAAGAACAATTTTGGGTGTATATATACAATGCGAACGGCAGTGCAGATTAATCGGATTTGAATTTTAGCGATTTTAGTTCTAGCCAACATGGTCTTCAGCAATTTTAAACTTTTGCTCTTTTCTCGATTTTTTCTATATGAGCGCGGGCATAGAACTCATCCAGGACTCATCCTGTTCGAACTCTGAATTGTTCGAAGTCCGGATCAGTTTTTCCTATTAGAAATAATGGAAAGCTAATTATTCTGTCGCCAGCAATTTTTCCCTAGGCGCGTGAAACTTTCGAAGAGCATTTTCTTGACCAGCGCGCAGTTCGAACGTAGAAGAATCGGTCGAATTCAAATTAGAATTTCTCACAAATTTAGCATTTGAAATCTGGAAGTACGAACCTATGTATTGCCTAGGTTTACGATGACTTGCATTGCCTACTATTAGAAAATAATTTAGAAATCTAATTTTACAATTTCACAAACTGGACAATTCTGAAGAACAAGAGTTACCAGGTAATAAGTGCACAGAAATGTAAAATGACCTTCTAAGCATGTTACAGTATTTGCCCCGATGTATATTGATTTTAAGATAATATATTACATTTTGTTGTAGTAGGAAAATGCTACACTAATTACTTGGAAAGGGTATTTGCTACGAAAGTGTTTTAAAATATCATTTGAAGATACAGTGACGTGAAATTATTCAAAAGAATAAAAATTACAAGGAAAACTGTCATAGAAGTAAGTAGGGGAACAAGCCCACTGCGTGAAAAATGATTGATCGTGCCTTTGTAGAAAGCATTATAGCCTTTATCAGTTAAAATTTCGAATTTTAAAATCTTTCCGGACGAGAAGTTGGTGTGAGAGCAAGTACTAAATGCGCTAAGCGTTTAAGAGCTTGTAAAAAGATTTTTAAACTAACTCTAATGGACCTCCGCATTGAGAGAAGCTGCCAGTCAGCCAAGTTAATTGACAATGGTATTTTCTGAACGGTAAAAGACAGCGACGAATAAATATATACAGCAGTATACGCTCACGTTCAGACGATTTCTTCGACAGAGCTGCGGGGTATCAACAACATTAGATTGCATATTTTTTTGGCGTTATTTTTGTAAGAAATAGATATGTCTGCCTGAAATGTCGACGCACATAAACAAGTGCGTGAAGGGTTGTCAGAATTTGAGCCAAGCCTGAGCAAGAGATTTCGCGAATAGATGGAAAGCGAAATATTAATCGCAAAATCGATTATTTTTTTCTGCTAATGGAGTGAATTTTCCGACGCCTCCGTTACAGACGGACAAAGGCTCTGGAAATCGAAATCAACAGCACTCTTGAATCGGGCGCGTGTGTACGGCGACAGAAGAAAAAATGATAGACAGATAAGAGAAAAGCGAGGTGTGATCGGAACGACCGAAAAGTGGTTTTCGATGACACTTAAACTGATTAATGATGACGAAGAGGAACTCAGTGGCGCCAGTCGTTGTATCGAGGTGTAAACGAGGGTACTTGGTACGGCGGCCAGCACGCCGCAGATCTTATGAGCTAAATTGTAAATAATCATTTTTCGTCGTGTAAAATTAGAATGAATTGAGCAATCGAAGCAGCTCAATCATAATCGCACAAGTAAATGGAAGATGGCAGAAATTCTTGCCTTGAATTTAGCGGGAAACAATTGATGGTTACTGGTTTGAAGCCTATATCTATCTTATCGGGACAGCACCTATACACACACCTATTATAGAGTATAGATATACATAACAATGTATCCGATTATTACAAATTGTAATGATGTAATGTTTCTCCGAAATAACGTTTCATCAAACCGAAAGCGTTATGATGTGAAATCAACTCAAGATGTGATAAATCTCGCTAAATTAAAACAACCTAAAATAAATCACATACAAACAAGAATATATCCATATACTTTTTACCTTAGTATTGAATAGTTAATATTTTCGAACGGAAAAGTGGATTGGACTGCCTTGAGAGCATGTGAAGCGGGAAAGTCAGAACTGTATCTAGAGTAAAGTATCATAAAGTAAAAAAACTAGTAAGAGGAGTGACGAGTCGTTTGGTAAGGATTTGAATGATAAAACATTTTCGCACTGGTTTGTTAGATCTGACACCTCAGTACAAATATGATTTTCGTACTATAACGCGTAGAAGAATCAAAAGTGTTCAGGAGCACCACTCCAACTATTCATCGCGCGTTCTGCCGTTAACTAGTACCCGATACACTTGAAATTGTCGACTGCTGCTCAACGCTGCCGAAGGTGGACGAAATTGAAATCAAATCAGGAAGTCGTCGACTTACGAACTATGCGACTCATGAAAAATCGTATGACAGGCAAGCGCGAACCAGCTGACAGATTATAGGCCCCGGGATAGTGACTGTCACGAGGCATGGTAACGCAGGCATTCGAATCAGACAACTCTCCCCACTCTCTCGACAATAGCCATCGCAACCTTTTCTATTTATTTTCCATTGCTAACAATCTACTTACGTCCAAAATCGAAAGTCAATCGGTAAAGCGTATCGGAGTAAGCTAAAGAGTGACTGTTTAAGCTCACAAGATGTGTGAAATTCATTCAAACGGCGTCGATGGAAAATAGCATACCAGCATCAGTAGGAAAGTATGGTTTTGATATCAAATTGTAACCTGGATTGAACTTCAATATAATATTCCACCGAGCCTACTGAAAGACCGAGGTATATTACCAGGATTTCATAGCGCGATAATCACCACTGCATTAGTTTACAATCTAGTAGTTATGGAAACGGAAGTGACAAGATTATCACATCACCAGAAACAAGGGAATCCATCCATTTACCATTTATCGCGTTAAAGCGTCAGAAATAAGTACTAATTACGGATTCAACTCGTGAAAAGGTCAAGTGTAATGAGTTGCGTAATTAGTGTGGCTTCCGATCTAATGATCAGTAAATTACACGTAAATCGATTGGTATGCGAGCTGAATTAATACGTCAATATTTAATAGGTTAACTTCCTTCATTAAAGGCGCTTAAATCTGTGGTGTCATTCGCAACTAAAATTTCGGTTCCCCTATCTCTAATGGTTCCAAAATACGCACGCTACTAGACTCGCCGGCTAGATATACTAAGCGTGAGTAATTGATAGCAACTTGCAAATTGAAAACCGACAATTATAGAGTTGATTAATTCTCAATTGAATTTGATGGTTGATTTTATTTATTTATTTTTCAAATAGTCAAAGTAGATTGTACTGTTGTACTTCTTGTTTCTCCCGTTTAGACTATGACTTGATTAAATGATTGCAGAATGACAAAATAGCATTGCCCAGGATTGGTTGGGGCTAAAAATGGGGTTATACTCCTATTACGTTATTAATGTCGCGCATCGTCACCTATTTTGTCATATTAGTTTTCATGTTCATTTTAGTCTACTGGTTATTACGTACAATGGGGCAAATATAACAAAGTATAATTAAATAAGCATACACAATACGATCAACTTATGAATATTTTCTCTAATACAGTTGAGAATCCTTTATCCGAAATTTCTAAATCCGAAAACCGAAAACATCCTACCTTGAAGTTTTTCTGAATGCTTTTTTTTAGTACGATAAGTACAAAACATTGAATTTCTCCTCCATGAATGTAATATGAATTGCGTCATTACTTGTACATTTCTTTTAGAATATAATGTTGACTTTCAGTTTTAATTTTGTTTACATGTAATGATATTCAATGCTTTGTTTTTATACCATACATAAAACTCTATACCTGTACAGTATAGTGAGATATCATATACAATTGGTTTAAGTTTTTTATGTGTAAGGAAATCAGCCAACGGCAACAAAAACATATGGGCCCGCTTAGTTATAATCTATAAAAAAAATACGAAATCTAGAAAAATGGGAATTTTCAACTGTACTAATATAATATTATATTCAGTGCCTGAAACAGATTGCTAGCGTGGTGGTTTACTATCGCAAGCGTTCTAATGACGCACCACGCCATTAGTATCGATCAAAATAATAGTTTACGTCGTTTTTAATAGGACGCGATGTACGATCAATGCTAATTGCTTAAACTTAGGATGCCAAATCCGCAATTAGCGCTGCGAATTACCTACTATTTAAGGACCACGTAACGAAATATTGGATAGAATAATGAGTACAGGAGACTTAATTGGACTCTCATCAACAAAAAAAATGGTATTTTGTGGTGCTTGAAAACGTATTAGTTGTTATTAAACTAGAACAGGAACTTTTCTCTCAGATACGTGTGCTAAATGTTCTGCACTTGTAATTAGCTTTTACCTTCCACACTAAGATCTTTAGGTAATACATACGTAGGTGCACAATCAGGCGGAATTTAATTCATCCTAAACCTCATATCCTAAAGCAGGGTGGTCCAAACCGCAGACCCGGCATATGGTTTTTGAGGCCCATAGAGTAAGGAAGTTGTGCAGGGACTAACAGTCCCTACTTATTTATTTATTTTTCGAAATCTTAAATAAGCGAATATGCTTCAGTTAAGTTGGCGTGTAATCTATTTCAAAGTTACTTAAACGTGTTTGTGTATATTCAAATGTCCTAAAACTGACCAAAACATTATTGAATCTCTAATAGGCGGCCTGCCAAACTACGGCAAAAAGTTTTCGGCCCCTGATGCTGGTAAAGTTAGACTAGCCTGTACAAAATGATGGGGAAAGAACCTGCTCAACCCATATGGTTCAAAATGGCACAAGGGAGAAGAAAGGTTACTATCAAAAAGGAATTGTTGTTTGAGTAGATATGGGCTACTACAGTTTAAAAAAAATCGAAAATCTAAGATTTGAAATGGAAGTCAGATCAAGAAGTCAGCGAATGTCTTCTTGTCCATGTAGTTTACCTGCATTAGGCGATTATCTTCATCTCAACTAACTACGTCCATTTATAGCGTCAAAAATAAATTATAATATTTTGTTTCTTTGGGTGTTTAATTTTTTATTTGATTCCAGCATTATTTTAGTAACAGAAATTTGGCTGTTTTTTGATATACTATAGATTTTATAGTGTAGAAATGATACAGTTGTGATCAGGTAACGAGTAACAAGTCAAGTAAACTCGAATAGTGAAGTCGAGGTTTTGGTCTCGAGTCGTGTCTATACTTGATTCCTATAAAAAAAAATGTGCTTCATAGTAAAACCAATTCCAAGACAAAGTAGTAAAAAAATATTGAGTTGCGTTTAATCAAGTCATATAATTGCATGGTAAAGTTTCAATGACTTAATAGCATGTTGTGGAATTCTATGCACGGAAGAACTTTGATTGCAGAGTAACAACCCAACGCCTATGCTGATAAGTCAACAACGATGCATGTTGGTAACTCGTAACTAAGGTAACAAATATGGTTGATTAATTTGATGTCAAATTTCATCTGAATTAAATCTAATACACTGATTCATTTAACGCCAGTTCCTGCAGCAGGAAACGGACTAATGATGACAAGGTGTAATCGTCGAGCAGTGCAAACAACCACAGCACGCGACCCTCGTGTACGCCTTTGTCGGCTTCGAAACTGTACAAAGAAGACACTGTTAAAACACTCGGAATGTTATTCAAATAATGTTCAGACTTCTGAAGGAAACCTGACAAGACGGGAAGCGTCGTAAATCAATAAACAGAAGAAATTAAAACGAATTTGAATCAGACAGATAGTTGTCGAAGGTCTGAACGAATACCCATACGCCGAATTAGTATAAAGGTCAACCAATTGAAAACGCCCGCATATACGTTATCAGGAACAAGGGGTCAAGAGTACGACGCGAAGTCAATTTGGATTGGAAATCAAATTAATAAGAAGGAGGTGGAAACGTGGAAAGCGATGAAACAGGGTAAATGTTGGTAATAAATAATTATCGACAAATCTAAGAAGAATAAATTGTTTTTACTCAATAAATTTATCTTCTTTTCATTTATATTTCTCTATTTACTGTACCCATTGTTACCCCATTTGTTAGTGTAGTAATTCACAGATAAGGCTTGAAGCCAGTTGAAACAATTGCTCCATGCTGGGCCCTACGATCTACTACTGTTTGATCAAATCACACAACAACATATTGCAACATACACCTAACACCACAGTATAGATCCTACCGAGACCAGCAAAGATTTTAATTTTTTTCTAAATTATTTAAAAGTCAGTAGTGTTTGTGACTATTTATATTTGAATTCTTTAACTGTACAGGAATTACTGGTTAATATTATATGTTACTTAATTATAAAACAGCGAAATTTTTCATTTCTCTGGGGTTCCTTAAAATGTCTCCAATATGGTCCCACAGCTTTTAAGGCCCTGGTGGTCTATCCTTGAATCTCCCTAAAAACTTAACCAAGGTTAACCAATGAAAACAATCTCCACTTCGAGGGTGATTTTGATATTCCGAAATATACGCGGGATTTGAAGTTTGAAACGTTAGTTTGCATAATTCATATCATTATTGCCACTATAGAAGTCCTTCAAAATTTTAATTTAAATACAGTATACTAATATTTGCAGGATGGGTTTTATAATGGCTTTATAAATGCGATTTCATAGCGTAGACGATAGGTAGTTTCACTAAATTATATCCCATTTTAAACGACGTAGTTAAATATTGTATACAGCATATGATATGATACACATCGGATTTTCGGTAAAAGGATCTCAACTTGTATTTGACTGCTAAGTAAATTTTTGCATTCTGTTTATTCAAAACTCATGGCAACTCAGATTTTAACAATAAGGTCTTCCTATCTTGGTCAAACGTAAATAAAAATGAAGTCACATGTTTATGAAATAAACAAAGCTGTTTTGAAATTTTGGGCTCGTGACCTCCAACCAAGATATAAGCAACACTTGACAACGGTAGCGACCGACCGTTCGCACCATTTATAGACCGATGTTACGGATGTTACTCTGCCCTGCAATATTTACTTTATACAAGACGATGAAAATCAATTGGATTGAACTGTTCGCAATGAAACGAGTTACAAGGTGTCATGTTTGGCTAGAATGACATCATATTTGACAAGCTGTTTATTTATCGCAGGGAACACGTGTCGAAAAGGGCAGTTGGATGTAGCTAAGTGTGTCAATACGTTTTTTCTAGTATCTGGAATTTGTTCAAAGCACAATTTCAAAGACGGTACATGTAGCTTAGGAACTGCTTGATTTGGAATCCATGGTAACGGGAAAAACAAAAAGTAATCTTACGGTCGCCATTTTAATTAGAGAATCGGCTATAAGTAAAGAATTAAACAAGAGTGATATTACTAAAAATAAGTTAAAGTGGAAAATAGGTTGATATCTATGTGTGAGAGTAAAGGACAGGTGGTTACGGCTGAAATGAAAGATTTTCGATTTTTCTTGTCATCCCTGCATTTCGGTACATGTTTCCCTGTTCACCGTACGGGTAATTTAATAAGCCTGAACGTTGAAAATGATGTCATTGCGCAAAGAACTCACAGGCATGTCATACTGCAATTCGGTTGACGACTCATCTCGAACTTTTGAACCAGTAATTCAAAATGTATTGTTCATTAGCGAGTCGGATAAACAACATAACGGTAATTTGGATTTCTAGATTGCCCGCTATTCCGAAAAACTATTGATTACATATAGCAGCTATCTATTCTGATTTCTGAAATCTACACAATAAATATTCAAGAATTTGGATAAATGATCTGGGAACCACATTCCGTTAGGATCAGGGCCGTAGCAAGTTTTGATTGGGCCCAGGGAAGAACCGAAATGTGACGCCCCCACTTATAACTTTCATTCATCAACTGTTACATAAACTGTTATGAAGGAACTGCAACGTCTCTGGAGCACAATAATTTTTTCATATACAGTAGTCTATATACCATTTAGTATTCACCGACATGCATAAATCGTGGAGAAACAAAACGTCCTATGCAAGTTTGGCGCCCCGTCTTTTGGTGACTAACCCTTGATAGAAGATTTCAGAATGAAAAAATTGATAACTTAACTTGAGCACTGTCAAACTTACATGAAGTTGATTTATTTTAACTTTTTCAACTTATAAACGTTGTCATATGAAGTAATACTGGTTTTCACTTTATTATGATTTATATATAGCTGTTCTGCTAACAGACTTACTTAAAAGAATTAAGAACTTGTACTGCAAGCAAACAATAAACAATATTATAAACTGCCTAACGCAATTAAGAACGATCGCTTCACCAACGTATAATGCAATCATAAAGCAATGTAGACAAAATTGGCTTAAGATCGACGCAAATAACAACAAAAGTTTTCTATCATTATTCGATGTCTTCATTGAATTTAGCATTCGTTCAAGCTTGTGAGCTCTTCGCTAAAGTGATATTTACCGAGAGAAAGTTGGCTAGATGTGCAAATTCGACAGATTTTATGTACTTCAACTAGCTGGGAAGTCGCCTCCGTTGGAAGTTTATTAAATTATGATAGAAGTTTAATGTGGGGATATATTCATTAAAATCCCAAGAAAATAAGTTGATTGAAAACCATATCGTACAGTATCATATACGCCGTGATACAATTTCTCAAACAGTAGGATAGTTTAGAAGGCAATATAGTGAGGCGCAGTTGTCAGGGACAACTGCGAATTGTAAGTGATAGACTCTTGATATTTATTTCACGAGAATAAAGAATATTCGTTGAGAATAATATTCACTTAAAACTGAGAGAAAGAAGGTAAGGATGGGTTACATCGCTGTACTGCTGCTGAAAGTTCATTCAAACTTGTAGTAGGAAAGAGTACATTACCATAATCAGTACATCACTACAATGTTGAACTGTTGCTTGTTCGGTTTTATTATGTTCGGTTATAATATACTTCAATCTCTCACACCTCCAATACGCAATATGGGTTCGATAAGCGTTGTACATGTAACAAGTGAAAGTATATTTGGTTGATCTCCAATATAAAATGGAAATTATTCATTATTTTTATTAATTATGTTTTCACTGATATTGAGCACCAGGATTTTTAGCTCGAAATGTCCGGGAAAAATTCGGGTTATTCATCATGAAATACGGTATTCTCATATATGATCATCTTTCTAATTGGTGAATCCACAGATCTGTATGGTCGCTTCATGAAATCAATACCTCGAGTAAACTACTAATTTACATACATTTCTCACGCAAAATATGGATTCGACTTTTTCACAAATGTTGAGAACATATTTACCTGTAATTCTTATCATAATTGAGGTTGGTTCGGAAAACACATTTACAGAGTACGAAGCAGAAGACAGCGGTACAGGGCACATATAAAACGATACCTTAATTATTAATGCGATTGATACGAGTTGGAGGTGAATACAACTGCTCGTGGCTGAAGTGTAGTTTTTCTATTGTCTATATGTACTGCAGTGCACTCAGAACCAGATTTACTACGCCCCGGAGGGCGGAACACCTCTGCTAGTATTTATAAAGATAAGATCAATCGAAGCTTTTGTCCATACTGAAATAAATGTCGCGCGATAATAATATTTAGGTTTGTTTGTTTGTTGGGTTGATACGATTTCAGGTTTGAATTTTCAGGTTTTCAGAGTGTTGTGTTATTATGTTGCATGTAGGGATTAGAGATGAAGTGATAGAAGAAATTTATTATACCATCGACAATTGACTTGATATCTCCTAATTAGGTTTTGGCTATGGTAACTTCGAGTTATGCGCCTTATGCAACTGCATTCACTATTTCTCAACACCTTGATTAGTAAATATGTTAAAGTGATGGTAAGTTGCGGTGCCAAGGGCAATATGTTATATACAAAGTTAAGTATTTCCCATATATGGGCATACAATATTTATTCTTTGAAAGACAACTACATAGCCATACTGAGTTGTTTAAAAAAAGAGTCATTTCTTACTACTGCAATGACATTCCATGACACACGAAAGATTTATGCAGTGGATTGGAATTTTTAGGAACAGCTCCTCTTATACTTTACATCTTCAATTTGGTCGATGGAATTGATAAAGAAAATATGCAGATAACGAAACAATTCGTCAGTGAAGGAAAAATTAACTTCGAAACAACTCAGTAACTTATGCAATTTCAATAACCTATTTGCGAACCATTAGAATCTAACCACAGGATTTATCCTTGTGTAAGCGGTCAATTGTTTTTATACCTAATAGCGATAGCGCCCCATGAGGCGCTACATTTCCACGCCATATTAAGCAGGATTTCAATAAAACACGACACACGTAACATGGAACATGGAAATGAATAATAATAATCTATTCCTAACATGTCCTCGAATTACACAAAATACTAGATCACAGCGACAAGACAAACCGGATATGTTCTGCCGTGTACGTTTGTACATAACTGGCAACGATGAAATAAAGCACATCTAAAATGGTGCCGACGTTCATTGAAAGACGAGAGCCGTGTTTTGAAAATACTTTTATAAACATAGGATACGACAGTATCTGCCTTTGCCCTGAGAAGTTGACACTGCGCAGTAAGTTTGGAAATATTTTCAAATGTTAAAATGAATCAACGAATTTCTATTGAGCCTTTGGCCATCGGTCTGATCACGTGAGATTAGAAATTTGTTTTTATGTATTTACGTTTACGAGAGGTCGTTTTCATTACGAACGATTTGAAACTTGGTCACGGCCTTTGAAAAAGCATACCCTACAGCTTCGGAACAACATTCCACTAAATTAGCTAACAAACATCAAACATACGGAAAGCTTACACGTTAAAGAAGATACA
This sequence comes from Halocynthia aurantium, assembly GCA_013436065.1. NCBI lineage: Eukaryota > Metazoa > Chordata > Ascidiacea > Stolidobranchia > Pyuridae > Halocynthia > Halocynthia aurantium. Next base: position 107,848 of record QXVX01004024.1, read on the forward strand.
GATTTTCTCACTATATATCTGAATCTGTATTTATATACAGCATACACCCTCAGTACGACAAGACAAGCTATCTATAGCCCTAATAACATCATGCAAATAAAAGGAATAACTTATTATGAGGACCGTATGTCAACAGGAAACAACTTTACCGCAGATGTTCAATAAAAGCTAATGAAAACTTGTTCGAAATAAGTGCTCTAGATCAGACAGAAAATGCCCCGTGAATTAGCCTGAATACAATGTAGATATAGTTTGGTTGTTAGGTTGGCTAGATACAATTAAATGGCATCCGTAAGGGGAAAAATCTTTGCCCAGTACTGGTACAAGTCATCCCGATGAAGCGAATCAAAACCACACAAAATTCCCAAACGGTGCATGAAAATGTATGTGGTAAGCCGATCTTAGTTATTAAACAACTTTGTGTATTAAGAGTTCAGAGGCAGGAGTTGTGTTGAAAGTTAAGACTCTGGTAATAATGACACACAGGAATAAATCTGTGTAGATTGAAAGTAACATAATGCAGTTTTTACCCAGCCTAGAGAAAGGAGAATCCAATTCTGAGTTGGATTGTAGTATATTATTCAACTATCTGTAACTGTATCGAATAGGGAAGTGAAACAAAGGACCACAGCGACATTTTCGTATATGTTAGCGGAACAAGACTGGAAGAAAAACACACTGGACATACTGCAGACAGGTATGTACAGTATGTACTCTCAAATTTACTGAAGGTGGGATGAATAACAAGCATTATACAGTATCGTGATTGTTGTCCGTATTATTTTTTACTTTCTTTCAAAATCGAATAAATCTGAAGTTACCATTGATTTACAGCTACATTCATAGAAAATCTTGAAGGTTTAAATTCAAACAAATACGGTAAAATTTCTGTGTTAGATTGCTTTTATCTACGAGGAAAAGTATGTGCGATATTGGTTAAGTCAAATAGTTAATGAACGCACTAAATTATGGACTAGAATATAGCATTACTGATTAGCACTGTCATAGAGAAGGCTGGGTAAAAAAATGATAATTAGTGTTCAATGTACGACTCCATAGTTTATCAAAATGGTGACTTGGGAGATTGAGGGGAAGGTTGAGTTGTGAGAGTAGCTTTTAACTCAAGAATTAAGCGTATCCCTTTTATAATGAGAGAAATGACGTCATGTTGTCATACTGGTGAGAAAAAAAGCTTAAGCAGTTATCTACTGGTTGTTGGGTTGGTAAATAACAGAACTTTGCTGTGATTATCAAAATAATTTATGATTAGACAGATAGATGATATTTGTTTAGGAAAACATATATAAAAATAAACTGTCTTTCGAAGTCAAAATAAAATTCACCTCTTTGTCTATATTAATCTTACGAATTATCTTCCATAAACAACAAGTTATATTCCATGCAACGTTAGTCATGGTTCATTACAAAGTCTCGTCCATCCACAGATTGATTAAAATCAAACAGGGTTTCTGGTGAATTATTTGTAACGAATTACCTGTAATAATATAACAATTAGCTGCTATTATTAACATAGGGATTTCAGTGGGGCAAACATTATAACGCATCACAATAGAATACTGGATATTTAGCTGTGATTTTTCATTGGTATAATCAAATCACCTATAATAAATTATTAAGTAAACTGACAGTAGTTGTTTTATCAGTTGTCGTTATGCGTCATTACACACATAAACATATTGCTTGACTATAAATTCTACTTTAGATTGCCTATTGATAACAAATTTATGTAGAACGAGAGTGCTAAGTATTTGCAGTTTGCATTTTCTTCACAGTGCTTTCTGAGTATACATATATATTAGGCAGGAAAATTCCTAGGTAACAAATCCATAGCGACGTACTAACCCTAACCGTACAATGTCAGAATAACTGTAATATTCAAATGCTTTTTACAAAAATTTCAAACAGGTATATAATATGTTTCATCCTAGCTCTAAGTCCTGATGAAATTTTCGGAGGATGATATTTACCCTTTACAGAAAGATAATTAATTATGAATGCCACAGCAATATTATCTATAGATATCTTAAATAATTTCGGCTATCTGTTACTTAGGTAATTCATGTAACAAGTTCACAATCTGACAATATGAGTTTATCGTATAAAATCTAGAGTCATTAGCTCTATAACTGGCATGTAGAATTTGAAATAATCTGATTATGTGGTATGTGTTAAACCCAGAGAAATCCAGAAGACAATTTTTCACATCAAAAAAACATTTAGCCCCTGAGATTGTTAAATCCATAGTTAGATGAATTTGGTATGCAGAACTTTTTTTTAAATAGATTTAGATATTGATGATGATGAAGTACATATCAGAATTAGGAAAAAAAGATCATTATTTAGTCAAGAAATTGAAGTGACAATTATATGCAAATTGACAGAAAATGACGATTGCCCATTTCCCTTATTAGGCTGAATAAAACTGACTGCCGATTTTATCTCTTGTACGATAACCCACACACCGCCATCCCCAGTTGTATTGCTATCGGAAGTTTTGAGTAACACTGTTTCAATGATATTTTGGTGTTAATATATTAAAGGTGGGGAACACTGCTGCTGTGCTAGGGAAAAGTTACCATCAATCCAGCAGTACATTTGTCGACTCAGTATGTATTGCCAGCGCAATATTTGCAGATATTCAACTTACTATATACACATTCTGTACGTATTACACTATCAGTATAACAAGAAACTCCCCACAAAATTCGTAACGTACTCCGACTATGATATCTTAATTATATATATTCGATATCATATGCATTAAACAGTATTATTATTTTTTTACATATAACCCAAGTTACCCCAAATTTGACCAGAACGTTTTTTTTTAAATTAATTCTAAACGACATGTTGTAATAAACAAATAAGCAGCAATGATCAGCACCTAATTTCTAGAACAAATAATACTTAGAATCAATCTTTGAAATAAGTTAAATACGGTACCACTGTATATGAAGTAAAAGCCAACAACAAAACATTATGAATTACTACACGTTACAATTTTATATTTTGAGCACTGAAAATGAAAACCATGAACTTGCATACAACCCATTCAATTCTGTAACATCTAACATATGTTTAGTAGTGGTAGTAGTAGACTAGTGTTATTCGTACATTTTTATGGTAGTCACGATTATCTGTCATTATTGTTTTCACAACTGTCTGCCTGTCTGACAACTGTCGTATTTTCTATTGGATTATTATAATTCGCAATGTTTATCTTAAATATGTGGAGGGGAATTATATCAAAGCTATGTTTTTGTACTGATAGATACCGGACTGATATACATGATAAAATTTCGTATCTACAATGAGAAACTAGCAAAAAATAAACAAAAAAGAGACACTATTTTTGTTTTCTATTTCGTGTTTATCATGTCTTTTGATGGTAATCACGATAAGAAGGTAGACAGGGATTTTAATAAGATGCAAGAACTGAACTTCAATATACTTCGAATACCACTATGGAGAATTAAGAAAGTGTGATTAGACTTGTCATTGAGTGAGTGCAGGGCTAACAAATGGTTGGGAAACGTAGTAATATATGAATAGAAATTTCCTATATTCATATCATACATAATAAATGCTAGGAATTATCCAATTTTTTGATGTTAACGTTTACTATATGTCATTAAGTAATCTCGCATTCTGAATGCAATTCTGACAAGGTAGTAATTAGGATTTAGCAGCATCTGGTCTTCAGTAACTACTTCCCTTTAATGTCGAGGATATCATTATATGCGCGTGTTCTGTGCGAATGACGCCATTTTGTAAGTCTGTCATTAGTGTTCGAGCGACTCCCGATGCAAAACTAGGAACCGCTGTTTATATTGCTCATAAAATAATTTACTGTAAATGTCGTGGATAATGAAAACCAGGGTTTTTCGAGGTTCGTATCTGGGATTGGGTCGGCATCAATACTTTATATACATTTTTTGCCTAACCCTGATCCTTACACTAAAGTAACTCTAACCCGAACCTCCTCAAATGAGGCAGACAGTATACTATAGCATCCTTTGAAATCAGTCACAAATTTGTACAAGATATCCATCGGTAGGAACAACCCTCAGCACGACTGCTCCTTAGAATTTTTTATAAATGCAAGTATTGCCAGCAGACTACTCTACGATTATTAATGTTGTAATGATAATATTCAGTACCGTGGTTTTATTTTAATTTTATACGCTAATATTAATATGAAAACTAATAACTGAATCTGAAAAAATAAATTCCTTGGGATTACTTTTAAAAAATTACATGAATCAACTTCTGACAATATGGCGTCAGTTGTCGCGAGAATTCTTGGCAGCGAAAAAGATGAGTTCTATGTGTAGCGATGCATCGCATATTCACAGACAAGCGTCCTACTACAGGTGCGCATAGCAAACTATCACCTATAAATCAATATCAAAGCAAGTTTCCTCGGTGCAATACTCCTTCCTTGGTAACGAATAGATGAATTATTAAACTTTGACTACACACTAAAGTTCAATGGTCATAAGAAAATAATATTGTGTGAAACCTTTACGACATGAAGCGTGTTGTTTTGTGTACATGGTTGCCCCGAAACATAATTAAATACAAAATAATAAATTTACGATGATAATAATTATTTATTTATATTTCATATAGCATTTTATCAGTTATAACACTTCTAGTTGGTTTGAGTCATAGGAATAATGATGATACAGAGGCCGCCAAATCAGTTCAGAGGTTTAATTTAATTAATATTCATCGAATCACGGGAAAGGGATAAAATGGAAATGGAAATATGGAGTAACAAAATACGTATACACTGCTGATTTAGAACATGCAGTATATTGCACGGATAAATTCGAGAACTCTTGATTTATATGACCAGATAACTCTCTGTGATGTGTGATGCTAAAAAGGTAAGGTATGAGGCCATTATTACTTGCTGAGTTTATTCATTGCTGTCAATTCTCAACCAAAATAGGTAAAATAGTTTATGAAACTGGATGCTTCAAACATTCTTCATGATATCAAGGTATTTTATACTGTTTGATAAAAAATAAATACAAAGTACAGTTTTCCTCTGAAGGTTGTTGCCTATTCTGGATAGGTATGTTTTACTTATATGCGATACTAAATTATAATTCCGCTCGTAGAGCAAAAATAAATGAATCTAACTAGAATCGTGCTTTCATAATTACAATGGGATGATGTTCTATCAAAAAATCGACTAGGAATATAGTACAGGTTGAGAATATTAAGGAATAGATTTTACAAATTTTTCTTCAGTCACAAGCTAACTTGCAGTATTTCAAACTCGAGTCTCGTATATGAGCTTCAAAGACCTCATGTTTGTTTCAGTTTAACATAGATTAATAGATAAGATTCCAGTTTGGCGTCTACGCAAAAATGAATCACCACGTCAAACAATAATATTATGTTGTCCACAATTCATGTACTTGTAAATTATCGTTTTCGGTTATGCATTTCAAAATTATAAAATTGTGTTTTATGTTACAATTATAATAAGAAATATAAGGAATAAAATATTGGATGCAACAAACAGGGCAGGTGTCAATTTGAAACATTTTTCCGGGGCCCTGGCCCTAAATTTTGAGCTGTTCTATAATTAATAATAATTCAAAATATGAACATTATAAACAAACACTACAGTACTGACTTTTTAGGAATTCAAAACAAAATTCAAAATCGTTCATGTTCTTTGTAAACCCTGCACTGCGGTGTTGTGTCTTATCGGGGCGACGATTGACTTAATTAGGCCGGCCCTGGCGACGAACATAAAATACGAAAATACTAAATTTCTCAGGGTGGAAAACCTATAGACTAGTTTTTATTATAAAAAAAATTATTTAAAAACAGAAGGATATTTATCTATAAAATTATCGTAAGCATAAAGGATTTCAGAAATGAGATCATTACTCTAAATGTTTTCCTTCTTATCTCTCCTGTATAATCACTTTTTAGAGCTAAAATTTGTACATGTAAAATGGCGGTTAGATAGTTTAATCTTATATGATGCAGTTGAATTGGAACCTACTATATTTCTCTCAAGATTAATATGAGGTTATAATACAATAGTAGGACGTGGATAGGTTCTGTGCTAGTGTGACCTTAAGTAATATGGCGTTGAAACAAAAACCAATTATATAATTTCTTCAGGAACGACTTGAATATTCAAACGAATCTAGATGCATAAATAGTGTTGACATCTGTTTATCACGGACAGTAAATAAATAAACCACATAAATTTATTCCATCCGTCGCATTTCATTCAAATGAACCGCGAAGGTCCCATCCACGGTCGCTTCTAAAGTACTGTAATATGAATTATGTTTAATTACTGCAGATAACTTGTGTCAAATGAGTGACATGTTCAAAGGACCGTTTAGTACACGTTGTGTGGCGTCCCATTAATTATTTAAATGGGTCAGTCACCACATAGGAAGTAGCATATAAGACTGGGTGTCATTTGGTCTATTGCTGTCACAGGAAAATGCAAAATACGGCGTCAATATTTACGCTTGCGTCGGGAGCGTCGGTTCAAGCGTTTTTTTCGAAACCTGATGCCCTTGGCCTATTCCATTAATTATGCAGAAGCAGAGACGATTGTGTTTATTTGTACGAATGGTGTGGCATGTTCGTGATAATCCTGTTACTGTATATATACAGATAAACGATCGGCTATCGCTTCAAGCCGCAAATTAGCAAGCATTTAGGAAAGATTAGAAATTCGGCTACGCTGTTTGACTCCTGATAGTTTATTTACGTATCATGTCGGAGACACTGTGGCAGACACTGCCTCGCGACCGTGCTTGTTGCTATACAACACAACAACGTTCCTGCCGCAGTACAGACGTATGCGTAGTTCAAAAGTGATCCAGGGTCAATATATCGCCGTTGAACGCCCGCTATAACGACGCCTGATCGCCTTTCTCATGCGGAGAACGAAATTAGTGGATGATAATACGCTTACCGATGTAATAGGGTCGGATTTAAATATGGTAAGACCAAAGCGATGATGTTATCTAGTCATCAAATGCCACTCAAACACACACCTCTATCTCAAGTTTAGTCTCCTAATTCCTATTTATTAGAGGACATGAACTTAAGTGAATCTTATAGAAGTCAAATGACTCGAGTCGAGTCGATACAAGCGAACTGGCTAATCTTAACCACGAATAAACTAAACCTCTGAGCTGACTGAAGTTTGCAAAACGAAATGAAATTTTCATGCGTCATTCAATATTATGAAACCTTACGTTTAGCTTGTGTCAAAATCGGTCCCTGCGTGCCTCAGGCCAGGTAAAATCACACATGATAAAGATTTTGTAATATTTACCTATGTATGGCAGTAACACCACCAATTTTATAAATAATTTGAATATTTCAAAATTTATCTATTTGAAAACGTTTTTCAGTTGCCTGAATTCGAATTTCATACAAATATACAAATAAAAATAACAACAAAATACCATAACGTTATCAGAAATAAAGATGTTTCATTTTCATGATTTCAATCATCAAAGTAACTATTAAAAGTATCTGCAAATGCGGTATTGTGATACCATGAAGTGAAAACGGCCGTACTCATATTTTCTGAGAATGTTTCACAGACCGGCTTTTATGAAAATCCGAGTTTATAAATTACTTCTTAAAACCACACGAAAATTTCTATAAATTTAAAATTGCCCCAACTGGATGGGTTGGGTTGACCCAATCAACGAGCTATATCAGTCGATTAGACGACGGGAATCGGGGTCAACAGGTCACTTTTTAGCTTGAAGATTAGTTCTGTAAAATGTTTACGCCTCTTCCCGATCAGCGACGATCTGACAGCTTATCGGCAAGCGATTTTTGTTCGGAGGAAAAGTCGTCAAAGTTCTCACTTACTACAAAACTTTCTTTTTCGGTTTGACGGTTTCTTGTTTCCAATAAATATCTTCTAAATTACCGGAACGGCAGACTGCCTGGCGTCTCGTGTTATTACCGCGGCCGCCTTTCAATGACGGACATGCAGTCGGCGCTTTCGCAAGCGCCTCGATATTATTGTTAACACAGGCGACAAATACCATCTACATAGCATACTACGCAAGATAGTAATCGAAGTAATGCTCGTTCCGCACCCACTAGATAATCATATAAATACGATAGACAGGAAATGATTATCACAAGTTTGAGGACTAGGTTAATGATAAATTGGGGACAGACTCTGACAAAATTAGGCTATTTAGAATGCGCGGTTCAGGAGTCCCTTCGTCTTGACGCATTATAAATCTTTTTTTGATATCAGAGGAATTAGACCGATATAAATTAGTGCGTGACATGTTAGACCGATAAGGATCTGATTTGCTTCGGCCTAATCCTGAAATGATCTCACATTTTGAACGAAGGCAACTCTTCACACACGTCAATCAGTCGTAAATACCAGTTCGAGATAAATTGAACGCCGAGATATTTTGTCGCTATTTTATACCGATCGGAAAAGAACTTGCCAAATTCAACTTTAATTCTGATTGACGCAGAGCATTTACGAAAATCGAGCAACGACGGTCGGTCTTCAGCTGAAATAAGCATTATCAAGTTATCGAACATTCCGACCAATTTACCATGGCGCTAATGACAGCGAAAAGGATGTTTTTGCGTCGTCCATTGCCGGTCAACGCGAATTTTCGGCGTCATACATGTATTTATAGAAAATACCTTTGCAAGTCTTTTACGAGTTTGTGAGCAGTATTTCTTGGTGATGTAAAAAAATGCAAGTCGAAAGCAACGAATAATACCGTTATTATATAAGATTATTGTTTGGAGATTCAAGATTCCAACGAAACAAAAGCGTATTTAATGTGTTTTGTGTGATGACATTATTTACGAGGAGTCGTTTGCCCCGGATTGGTTGTGATACCCAATATTAATTATTATTAATGAACATAAATATAAATATTCAGCGAAGGAACATCTCCCATAAATGATAAAGATGGGTGAAATTGGCCATTGACCATATGACCATGTAAAGTAAATTATCAGCTTGGTGGAATTTTGACAGTATTTGAAAATTCTCTATACATAATTTTTGTTTCTGATAATGAGCAACAAGAAAAATCAATTTCAGCAATTTTTCTATGTATATAATCACCGAATGTTTTATCTGAACAAGGAAGTTTAAACGATTAAATTCCTCGAAAACAATTGGTTGAGTAATATTCCAGTGATTGCTGGTTGTTGTCAAATTTTTCCCCTCATCTAATTACAAAAGTGTATTGGTATAATGTACAAAGTTTATCAACAGAATATTCCATAATTACTTTCGAGTTATGTGGTGTCACAGTGACGTTTCAAATAGTGTTCAATGTTGTTGAGTAACTTGCTTCTGCTAGATATACTAAGATACTAAATACAACAGAGGAATCAAGTTGTAGTTTCTCCAATTGTTAGAATGCTAAGATTCAGCAACAGAAGAATAACCTAGTGGAGAGTATCTGGAACATTAATGAAACTAGTACAATGTAGATGTAATTGATGCGTAATTGTAAAACGATTTTTGAGCTCAAAATTCTACTTTACAAGTGTAACCTGAGAGCATCAAAGTTTTCGGACACTATGAAAAATAAATAGTATTCGGTTAAGATGACAACTCATAAGGCTATTAAAAGTTTCGTACAATAATTAATCTGAAGCACCATAAATACCCCAACAGTTTATTCCTACCCGAATGAACAATTTGAATTTTTTCCTGTTTATCATAAGTTGTTCACGTTTTGAAATGAAACCTACATTAAAAGTATTACGAAGCTATTAGAATTCAATATGTTTTCGGAAGGTGTCATTCCAGGTTCCTTTTAATTATTTTTATTTACGGTATTATCAAATTATGTAGAGACTTCGTTCGTTTTGAAAGGATTTATTCCAAACAGGATCGACATGTACACTGCTATAAAAAACGCCATTAAATGATCAACACATCACAGCTGAATAGACTGAATAGACACTGTAGTAGACATAGAATCATACATTGCCTTACTCACCACTAACGTACCATATACAAAAACACCCAACTAAGAACCTGACTATTCCAGAAATTTGAATTAGCTAGCAGGCGACCGATTATGATCCGCACCGATATTGAGTTACAGCGTTGAATATTCTGAACTCAGGTCTTTCAATCGGTAGGTGTGAAATAAAACGGAACAAGACCGACATCAAGCGTTAGTTTATAACTAACTCTTAAACAGTTATCAACACGACTGGTTTAATAAGATACATACATTTTCAAATTTAACACTTGGTATCGTATATGGTAGCTCATTTTCACTATGTTTTCAAGTAGTAAAGTGCAGACGGTGTATCGGAATACTCCAACTTGAGCTGCATAATGAAAGTCCAGAACCCGGGAGCCACGGAATGTTATACTACACCTGTTGTAGCTGTTACAACCCAAATTTTATACGTTACAACCACAATTTAACAAAATATGTAGACCAAAAGTACTGCATATTTTCACCGTATTCAATCTCCGCCTCGTAACTACATAAAGTGTTAGAAGGAAAAAAACTGAGTCTTCCTGATGTTGCTCAAGGTTCACACATATGTATGTGGGTCATATGAACATATTATGCCAGGGACGTTTGAGACATCATTTTTCAAACAAAGAATTATCAATTTATTCTCCATTTAATCAAGGAAACAAACAAACTAGTATGTTGCACGCCATGTAGAAGCAATATTGCTAACTACTAAATTAAATTATTTTTAAAATTAAAAACTATTCTTAAATAAACATGTCCAAATAAATGATAAATTGCTTTACGTCTTTGCCTAGAATGACGATTATTTTTACAGAGGGGGGAAATAACACTATCTCAGAGAATTCAACAATGATTGTATGTATAGGAATACTTAAACGTAAATTGCAGTAGCGTACCCTACGTCCACCATTTTTCTTCGGCAAACTGACTATTCAAAAGTATATTTAGAGTTACAGTAAGAAAATTCGGTATTCTAATGGAATACTGACGACACACGTTTAAACCAGATATGGTCATCGTTCTTCCCTGGTATAAAAACTTCACACAACATTTCCCATACTCTAATAAAGCAAAATTCGCTTCAAAACGATAGATTTTCCAATACGTGTACTAGGTCATAGTTCAGAGTTTAATTCAAATCTAGACACTCTATTTAACTGTTGGGAATATTTAGGAATTGCTACTTTAGGAGGAGTATAAACCAGTCACCAGTATATCACATAATACATAATATATATATTAATATATATATCGCTTCTGCAGACATTTGGAAAACTCATATGGACGAAATAGACGTTGTGAAAAACTGTTTCTAAACGAGTTAGATCTACCAGTGGAAACAGTATGTTCGCATAACAATAACAATAGCAGTAACATTGTAATACCTCAGAGGAGGGTGGGAGGTAATAATGACAGAATATTTCGTCAGTAACGTCACTGCTAACTTTTCTTACTAACTCTCCATTTTCTTTTTTCCGGAAAATCACGTAATAACGTGATTTCCAAGGGAACGTTTACCTTTACCTCAATATCTTCCATTTGCTCACACATTTATTTTATGGATAAAAGAATCTACGCGGCGCCGTAAGGCTATACAATACACCACGAGGGCGCCTGAGCAGTCCATGACAATTATGTAATCTCTATATAAATACTGAAGTTTACAGACTTTGTGTAAATTGCACTTAAAACGAAAACCCGCTATTGTTTCCTTGGTGGGAACGACCGAAAGGTATTGAAGATATAATCTTAATTTACGATCATTGACGAATTTTCGTCAGATTATTTGGAATTCGACGTATTTTTTTCCATTGGGAACACAAAGATTTCAAGTACACGGGAGAAATATCACATTGAAAGTTATTACCTCGAAAAGGACATGGGTACATGTGGTCTAAAATGGAACAGTATTTTTTTTACGAAGATTAAAATATACACACTCGAGACAAATACAGAAATTGCGTCACGAACTGTTCCTGATGCTAAGCCCCACTTAAGAATTCTGTCGTGGGATAAATCAACATAGTTAAGCCAAAGTTATATAATGATGTCACTGAACTGATATGATCTCATAACTTCGACGAAAAATTGATAAGTTATTCCAACTCGATTTCCGCTTTTTTTGTGATCAATGACGGATGGGGTTTAACCTTTTTGTATTCAGTCTTTGATAGAATATTGATATCTTCACTAACAGTAACAAAGCAAATTTTATACGGTCTGCCACTATTACGCATATTATATGTGTGTGTTTTCCATCTTCCTATATGAACGAATAGTCTGGTTGTATGGTAAGGAAATATTTATGTCCCTACAGTTAAAAAATATACACCACCTTTAGAAATCTTTCTATGTGTAATTATACTTTTATAGAACTGAGAACATACGGATATATTTTGGATTTTTATGTTTTTTCCTAAATCAAAAACCTCCAAACTAAAAACCAATAGAATTTTAAATATATATAAGTAATAAAATAAATGAGCAGACAGGAACATTTTTTTCCCACGGATGGACGAATAACCCAGTCTTCTTTGTCTCCCAACGACCTCTAATTCAAAATATGTGTGTTCAAAATCACAGGCAAGTATGCAAGTATGAGAGTAGGTATTGAAATTTCTTAAAGGTAAAATGGCGCCGTGTCGTTTGCTAGTCAACTGTAACGTCATGTATTCGATTGAAAAACATGTTTACCAGAGAGTTTACTTTACTTACTGAGGATTTTCGTTACGTGGGTAAGTTAGTCAAAGAATTTACGAAAAATAAAATGCTCTGTTGTCTTAAAACTCTACAACACCACAGGAATCTTGATACACATATCACGAAACTAACTGGTTCAATTGTACTAATCATCAGATTCGAGTCTACATAGGAATTCAATGACAAAAAGAGTTTATTTAGGTACGTTACATCACTGATATATTGAGGTATTCAGAAATATCTATGTATTGGCGTATTTCAAACGTTGATTTAGTTATTATTTATATGATTGTATGCAACGTTCATTGATATTCATTTTCTTCTAATGACTATGAACAGATAACAATTTGAATAGTCACAATTTATGGCCCTACGAAAAAAGCATCATAGAGGAACTGTTTTTCTAGTTTTCATTAAACTGAAGGAAACAGTTTGCTATGTAAAAAGTAATTTCTTTAAAACATTAAAGTATTAACAAGGCAATTGTCCGAACATTTATAATAATCCTAGTCAGTCAACTTGATGTAGAAACTGTTCCACTCATCTATTATCAACAATCCTATACTATGATACACTATATACATAATTTACCAGTCTAGGTAATTTGAAAGAAACTTTTAGCAAGAATAAAAATACTGTATATAATTTCTCGTAATCATGATGGAAAATTCAGCTGAAGCTTTTGGTTAGGTTAAGAATAGAGCTACAATACGGTACATAGCTTAGTATTAGATTCTTGCGTACACACACCGCTATATTCAACATCAAAAGTTTTTCTCGCACAAAAGATACCGAATTAAATACAGACTACAGTATCGAATGAACTATAGAAAGCAAACGCTGCAATACAATCGAAAAATAATTTCCGCCATGTATCTCATCACCTCGACCTATGCATTATCCAAATATGTAAATACCGTACTAGATAATGTATAGTCATGTCGGTATCGTATACACGGAAATTACCTAATATTCTTTACTATTTATTAAGATAAAGGTAACTGGTATACATGTCGCAAGAAATCCGTCACATAGACGAGATGTCAAGATATCATGTATTTTGTATTACTGTTTAGTCTGTACTTCGGGATAGAGTTCGTGTGGCGCCTGGCTAAATTTTACATTCAGGATACATGTATACTTGTGCTGAAAATATCCTGCTTTCAGTAGTTAGGGAACGTCGTCTTTTATTAGGTTGTGAGTTTAAGGAAAGGGATATTATGATATTATCTAACGATCTAACTATCTAGCCAGAACCGGAAAGCTATATCTGTTAACCCTCGCTAAGTCATAATGCTCCAGACCTTACGAATTATGGACAATACGACCCACTGAACCCTAAGTCGTAGTAGGAAAAGAAATACAGCTTTTAAAAAATAATGGTATGACTAAAGCAACAATAACACTTATGTGAACTGCGACTGAACAGTTGTATTCAGTGGCACAAGAGACACAAGGGGGGTGGAAGGTGGAAGTCTAACTCTACACTGTACCTTTCACCTCCCCTGTGTACCTCTACACTGTAGAGGTACTACAGGTCCTCGTGAAATAAGTTACACTATTATTGTACTGTAAAGCAGTAGAAAGTCAACATGTGTACTCATTCAGATTAAAAGAAATCACGCCTTGTTAATTATCGACTAACCTGCCATTTACTGTACAAGTATTCTACATTCTAGGTATTGTACAGAATAAATGGAAAAGGCACGATAGCATCATTATTACCACTGCTACACTATTACTGCTGTAATGGAAATAGATATCGAATATTTGTAATAACTCACGGAGAGTGATGGAAATCCGTCTTCGATCGGGCATATTTCTTGTTTGGTCAATTCAGTGTTTCACTGCTCTATTACAACAATACAGTCGCTAAAACCTGGCTATATGCTACAACATCACAGTTATCTACACTACCTATACAGCAGAGCTTAAGAAATGCTGCGTTTACTAGTCGACGGCGAAGGGAAACGACTACTGACTGACACGTCTTCAATTTGTTATCATTGGGGATAATAATTAGAGACGTGAATTTTTCCAAATTATTTTACACGTGAAATAAGATGATAAGTGCAGTATTACTTAGATATTACAGACAATTAGCACTAGTTTATAAAAGAAATGCTCGTTTCCAATGATTGTATTAAAGTATTGTACTTTTACAGCAATACTATGTGAAATTAGTCTACCGGTTTACTCATAACCCCATAGATAGTAAAGAAGAATGGCTTTACACAGGCTTTGAATAACTTCAATGCTACGGTAGTACTTTTTAAATTTTGAACAACAATTAAAATCGTCCATAGGCATTCTACTTTTTCATACATTGTGTTTTGTACTTTATGATGCTATATATTTTCAATACTTATCCATTTAGTATAGAGAATAGACGAAACTCAACATCAATTAAAATATGCATTATTACTCTATAGTATCTATACAATCGAAATTCATTCAGCAATATTACCTATCACATGTAAAATAATAGCAAAGCACATGAGGAATTACCACTACCCAAGTTCATAGAAAAATTCATATCTATTCCAAAGCGCATATCGGTCATTATGGACACAAAGCAGGGTCAATACGACTGTTGTTAATTGAAACCATGATTATTATTTTTGAGCTGAACGATCAGTACAAGACTAAAGAGCGCTGGCATATAATCGTGTGGACATCAGAAATGAATGATCATAAATATCAATATCGCGTTTAAATCGGAATAACTACGTTAGAGATTTATGGCGATTAAACAATGGATAAAATTTGTTGATGTTTTACTGTTGAATAATTTTTTTACGAAGATCACGGATTGATAGAAGTATACATGTATGTATAATTATATTGTTAAACCTCATTTAACGTCGTGGTTAGGTTTTGGAAAACTGGTCACTGTTACTTAATCTGAAACGACTTTAAGATAAACCAAAAACACTGGTACTAGTACTGGTAATACAGTAAGTCCCCGACACACGAACAGGTTACGTTCCGAGAGGTTGTTCGTAACTGGGATTGTTCGTAAATCCAACACAATAAAAATAAATACGCAGGTAATGCCTATACAGCCACATCGGTTCTTNTTCACCTCCACTACCCTTTCCTTTTGTTTCCTGCCATTTTGGGTTCGAAAAATCTCTGAATTATAATTATTAAATACCCCCCCCCCCCCAATCACTTAATACACAGTACAACTACTTATAGAGATAGACCACACGTGACTGAGAAAGAGGCTGGGAGATGTGTTTGTTGTTGTCAATCACGCGCCAAGCGATGGATTTGCAACCCACACCATTCCCGCAAATTTTTAATATTCGCACGTGTTCGTATCTTCGAAAGTTCGTAACTCGGGGACTTATTGTATAGGTACATTGGGTTCAGTAAAGTTGTTTGATAATTTCTCTCTCATTATAATACTGATGAAAAAAAGTAATGAAAGCCTCACGAAAAACTGAACTTATTATATATTATATGCCAGAGGACTTGAAAAATTGCCTCTCTGACCGTTGGGCGATTATTCATCTGATTTAAGCATGGATATGGCGGTATCCGTATCCAAATATAATCTCTTCTTCGATCTCGATTCTATATAATGTTATACTCGATTTTACGGAGCTCGATCTGCCGGATTTTTCGAAATCCAAATCTGAAATATCACACATAGAAATTGGAATTTTCTGCTGTTTGTCAGTTGAGCAGCAGCAGCACATCATTTACTCGCAATTTTAGCCATTTTTCTCGTACTAATAGTTATTAAAATCCTTTTTGTGATTAGCAATGGCTCTTAGAGGAATGGGTAAGAAATTTAAAAATGCGCATCTTGGTGCTGTGCACATTGTTCATTATGTCAACAAGCGAACAAACGAAAGCTCATGAAGCTATGAGAACAAATAAACTTCGACCCCGCGACAACTACTACTAGATATAAATTTCATTCCATTCATTATTTATTTTATTCTGCGAAACTTGCCAGCTGGCTACGTTTCTGTATCGTTCGATCGTGTATCTACTAAAGAGATCATAAACTCATTAATACGTCAGAGAAAAATTTATTCCAATAACTTTAACAAGACCAATGTAATATTAGTCAGTCCTACTCAAAAATAATAATCACGATATAATTTTTTAAAAATAAATCCTCTAGACAGAAAGAAAAGAAGAAGAAAACAGAAAGGGAAAAAAATTTCTTCCTTAGAATAGCACACGCGTATAAGTAATGTTCTGCATTCCCCAGCAAATACAAAGAAAATATCTTAGAGAAAACACCGTATACATTAGAAATAAATTTCCATTTAAAGGTATTTAAGAAATACGAAGTAAAATACTGGATAACGAACGATTTGGGAAGAAACCTACTGTCAAGGTAACGGGAGTAGTTGTTGATCAAGAAATGGTTTGAACCATATTTTTGCACATCGCGTTGCCCTGACGTGTTAAAGCAGTATAATCAAATGGCTATATCAAATTTTTACCTCAAGCAACCTATACACTAGAATATATAGGTAATACATTTAACTGTGTATGCAAGAACACCTGCAAGGAAAAGTAAAACGAATAACACCATTTTGTAGGATATCATCGTTTTAAAGTTGGTTTCTTAAGTTTATTGTTAGCCCCTCCCAATTCCCAACTTGAACCTGTATGCGCACAATATATATTTAAAAGAAACTCGTTACCAAGAAGTTTCTTTTCGAAGGCGGTTCTGGAAAAAAGGCAAAACCACTACTACTCACTTTCCCAACCGCTGAGGCAATATTCCCTTTGTGCAATGTGCTCTTAATTTCCCGATTCCCAGATACTGTAGTAGTAAAATAAAACTCATTTCACCGATTTTCACAGTTTAAAATTTACATCAATCTCGACTAATTAAGTAAATGAACAAAAAATTAGAAAACTTAGTAGCTCTCCACAAAATGAATCCGATTCGATTTTTGATCGATAAGGCAATGACTTAACAGTGTAGAGATGCAGATTTAGCAGTGGCCTGTCATTATACCTCTATCTGCAATTTATATTCTAAGTTTCAAGAATGCCTTCAATCGGATTGATATGATATGAAAATATTTTTGAACCCTGAAAAAGTACAGTTTTTGTAATACGATAATTGATATTATGAAGAGTATATTCACCATAATAATTAACAACAACACACAAGAAATAACCCAAATAAATTTCCTGCATTGCGTGTATACACTCAATACTCAATACTGATGTCAGTTACCAGAGAAATAGATATAAAATGTGCAATCGATGAACATATTTCAATTTACGGTGCCTGTTTGGATATTGCAACTAAGTAAGAGAAACAGACAGAGCAGGGAGCATGAAGTGTTAAATAACAGTTTTACTTCAAATAACGAAAAAATCTGTTATAATGATCCATTCGTATCAAATTTTGAAAAAAATCCTATTCTCATAACACTTGTCCCGAATAACCATGTCCAAAATAAGTAATAAAATATAAAACTAAAACGTCAAATAATCATAAGAAGTATGTCTATCATTTGTATGGTAATCTATGGTTTTGTTCAAGATATATTCCACTTAACATATTTAAATATTTTTTGATGGCGTCATGCATGACATTGATTGAATACATCACCCTGAAAAATCGTTGTCAATAAAATGGTGGAAGCAGACAGACAGCCTCATTGCAGTGCTAGAATTGATATATTCGAAAGGGGACAACAACAGATGCTGTTTAGTAATATGGCCGCAGCAAATACGAGTTTTAGTTCCACGGCCTGATATAGACGAGTGTATATTTTGTATATATGTTAGACTGAATAAATTCTCTCGCCATTTTCCTTATCTTAAAAAAAGCATAACCCGTTTGAATAGGAATGTGAACCGGTAATCTCATATGGGCCAATCGTTTGATTGAAAATATGTGAATATTGTACTATTTATGAGATATTATGAGAATATCTATATATCTCCATATATGGGCATCGATTAAAATCAGTGTTTGTAAATTCTTATGAAATTTAGGCTTTAAATAGATCTCCATCATCACGGCGACTACACTAACGTCATAAAAAGGGTGCAAAATCGCAGACTGGCAGAGGTTCTTCCATAGCCAGCTAAAATTCTGCTGCACCAACGTGGTAACGAGGGATCCAATGAAACCTTAACTTTAAAAAGAATTCTCAAGACTGCTTTGATTTGATGTCAAAGTTAGCAGAGATTGCAGGGAAATATGCGAAGGAGAATCGGAGTCAACAGTATATCATTAAATCTAATCAAATTCAAATTGTTTTCTGTCTTGAAACAAAAGCAAAACTCTCGTTAGAGTTGGAAATACTTCAAATTTGTGATTATTCGAGACTGTAGACGTTTAGGGAAATAGATTTTTTAAGCAAGTACCGCATGAAACTAGGAATTATGACGGGATTTTGTAGCAGAGTGCAGCGTCAAGTTTAGGAATATTATAGTATAGAAAATTTGCACCATATCGTACGGTTTTTAGGGACGCAAGAAATGCGGGGTCAAAAAAATTATTCCTCTAGTTTAACAGTTGAAATAATAGCATTCTAATATTCAAGTAATCTGGAAAGAGCAAATTGCACGTTGATAGGCAAAAAAAAATTTGGTTCCCTTTTTCTGGAACGATTGACGATTTTACAATTAATTGTATATCGCTCATACCTTCAAGGTAATGTTTTATTCAAAAGTCGAAATTAGAAATTTTATATCCGTGTATGATTTTTCTGCGATCTGATGGTGAATAATTTTTTTGATGATATCGGCTATTTTTACATGTATTATGTAGGGATGAAGAACTAATAACTGAATAACCGAATATGCTTATTACATTATATTTATTTTACTAGCTCAAAGATTTTTCATGTGGTCAAAGCAACATGTAGCCAGCCACTAAATCTCTCAAATTAATTCATTCAACAATCTGTTACAACATGTTACTTCAATATTGAATATTCTGGCAAAGTTGGTGAGACTCAAAATAACTAATGGCTGGTAATGAACGAAAAAGAAAATCGATTAATTTATTAAGCTATGCCGATATTTAGCCGACTATGTCGAATACCAGTTGTATGTCAGTTTATCCCTAGTAGTGTATGTAATGATTTAATATAAGCATTTTGAGCTTTAGATTTACATCAGGATTCGGTTTTTATTATTCATGTACTGTACTTAGAATTAGATCATACTGGTTTAAATGTGTAGCACACATAATGTCTCTTTTGTTACGCAAGTGTATTCAAAATCTAATAATTATTCCAAAATCTGAAATTTTCCATCAACTATCCTAATCGATATGACAGTGTTGGGTGAACGAGGTTTTGATGTATGAAGAAAATCATAAACTAAAACTAAGAAATAGCCTCGCCATCCTGAAATAAAGTTTTCGCTAGATCCGTTTCGTAAAGCAATAGCCGTTACTCAAAATACTTGTGACGTCTTTAACGCGTGTAGGTTGTAGATCTCCATGTAATAAGAATAATCGGCCATAAAAGTTTTGCAGTATTCCAGTTACAGGTAACAAAGCCATCACGAATCTGTTGGTAGTTCTAACGACGGATTTCCAGATTCGAATTCAAATTGGCCAGCGCTTATAAGAACATCAGAGTCAGTTGTTGGAAACTCACCAGCATCGGATGAATCTAAAAAGCAAAGGATTCAATAAATAACTGAAACCGATTGCCCAAGTAACCATTATTTCCATATAGACCTCGAAAACAATGCGGTAATGGGGTATTGCGAAAAAAAAAATGAAAGTGATGTAGTAATATAGCGGAAACATGTAGGATTTTCATTGTGACATATATAAGCATCACAGTTTTCGGGTTCACGGGAATTTCCACCCATTTACTACACGATTCTTGCGTTGGTTGAAGTCATATTGTGTATAATTTGTAAGTCAGAACTCTGCTATATACGATGCTTTGCTTAATTATATAAGGTGATCATTTGCCTATTATTACACAGCCCCACCACTTTGACATTTTTACTCCAACCTGTTCCAGTCACCACCCTTCCCTCCAGAGAACTACACCTATCTCAATCAATAAGCATTGCATCAAAGTACGAAATCAATTACATGGGCGATGATAACTCGTTTATAAGGAACTGCGATTCGACCGACACCGTTTTCACTTGGGACAACTCCACAACGGCTAAGCACGCCTAAAGAAGTCAGGTCTAGTGCCTTTGGATGAAATCAAGTAGGGAGATAAGTTAGGATAAGAGGAGAAATTTATTAATAAATAATATCAGCATCAACATACAATAACTTTTCCCTACATCATGATGATAATATGATAATGTGGGAGCCAGATTCAAGGACCTTTCTAGAGTATCATTGGAACCGATTCGCAGTCATATAATAGGGCTATGCCTATTCGACATTGCATTGCACACACTGCCAAAACTGTGATGAATTGTTCATCAGCAGCAAACTGCGAATGCTGCTTCTTTAAATAGATGTTAAATAATATGAGGTTACACTGTATGATATGAACTCAGAAAAAGATAACTTTTGATAGCATGCTTCATTCAAACCGTTAAGTAAGGAAGACTCATTAAGAGGTAAAAAGGAGATAATTCGAATAGGTCACGCTGCAGAAGTCGATGCTCGAACAGACCGCAAGCGAAGTAAGCCGGGTGTCCTACAGATAAAATTTTGACAGGCTTGTTCCTCGTCTGATATCTAGGCGACAAGCATGATATGCCGCAATTGACATACTTGCAGTCACACAAGGGACAGCAAAACAAGTTTCACTGCACAGAAAGCCATAGGTCTTTACTGAATGATCAAGTTTCACATTGTTTCTATTCTCGTCAAAGGACGTAAACCGTCACGCTGTGTCAGGCGTCTCGCGTTAGATAACCGAATTTAATGATAGAAATACAAGGATTTCGTGGCATTCACCAATTTCCACGTTGAAGACCGTGGAAGAAATCACACCACAATTACCCTGGGACACATGGGAAGTAGTGGGAGACATATCAACGCTCCCATTGATAATGTGTACCCTTGGACATGGGTAAATAATATAGTGGATGTAATTCATCTATAGTGGAGCCATGGGGTCAGAGTTCATTTGTTTTCGCACATTGGCTTTCCTTTGTTCGCTTTTTTTGTATGCAGCTCGATATTGGAGAATTAGGATAAGTAATCCCGGATAATCTTGAGTATATATTAGTTAACTTCTTTGAGGTTTTTGGTTCTGGTTAGAAGTCGCAGTTCTCAGGAACCTAACTGAGACTGAGGTTTTAACCGTACGAGAAAATGGAACATTTGCTTTGAAGACACCGAAATCGGAGTTCACAGTGGCATGCTTTATCCCCAAATCGAATCATTTTTACGGCGCAAAGAGAGATCCAAATGACCACAAACCACTGTGAGGGGAGAACAGATTTCACTTCTCAATTCCTCATCCGACGCATTTAACAACCCTGCGACCAGGTGATAAAACGGACGATACTACAGCGAGCACAAAGCTGTGCGATGTTTACGAGTTAATCGATTTGACGCGGCGTTCGGAAAACATGTTTTCCGAGACGAATTCGCTTTGGCAGGGTGGCAAAGCTAATAGGCATCTTTACACATGTAACCTCACATGTGAGTGGTTGTGGAACGACTCGCAACCGACGTAGCTAACGTGGCGAAAAATTACCGAAAGGAATTTTGCAACAACCGTCAAACCAATCGATTTTCTAGTTGCATTTCAGAGTTGTCTTTTTTTCTTTTCGCTGTCGTTCAAATCAGACTGGGAAGGTCACATAGGTAACAAAAAATTGACTTCGAGTTCATTATGCAGTCTATTTATGGCGCAGACACCAGGGGCTGCATGGAGGAGGCGCTACCGAAATTGACTTCAAGTAAATCATAGTACCATTCGCGTTGATGAAAGCAGGGAATGTGCAGTTTTAATTTTCATGCAAAGTTTCACCCGACCAAAAGCTATCTTTATTTTTTTGACAACGACGAGGAAGCTAAATTCCGTAAGCAACGGATGATTAATAAAACTGGCGCAAAAAGGGTAATAATACAATTACGTACCAGATATTTATCGTTAAGGCCACCACATCTGTAAACACACCAGCCTTGTCATCAAATTGAGCCAATATATGCGCCAGATTACACCAATATACGAATTAGACAAATAAAGATTTTTGTTGATGTTATATTTATATATACAAGAAGTTTTACTTTTTAATGTCTCACAGTTGACACTTGGTAACATCACGTCGAGCAGCAAAATTGTATACGGTGACAAATTAAACAAGAGATTTGACGCTAGCGCATGTATCAAAAGTCTCTATCGAAAACGGAGAAGTGAAACTGAATAATCCGATGACAGACGAGGGACGCATATGCGAGTTGTCAATACGGGTAATTCAATATTCTAGTATCTCTTCATTACGAGAGTACAATATTCGAAATTAATTACGCCCCACTAGAGACCAAAAAAAAACTTCACATCAGTTATACGGTTCTGTCCATGTTTGAAGTGGGCCTATCAATATAATAATTCCTAGGAGAGAGAGAGTGAGAGGACAAAAGTGGACATTGTATTCGAGATTAAGTTTGAGAGCAGTAAGGACATCGATGTCTAACGGATGCGAGTGAGTATCGAAAATGTATAGACGATACGATACAGCATATTTTCCCTTAATCATTTGCAAAATGATTCATCCAGAACATACCGGCTTATGATATCTATATATATCTTACAACAACGGATCTTTACCGAACTTTGCACATGGTTCCATCTGCATCTCATAATGATGCAGGAATAAAGCAAATCCCCAATGGTGACCAGAGGCGAAGTAAAATCATACTTAGGACAGCTCTTGGACGTCCTCTAGCGCCGAAAATAGGGAATTTGATCCATGGTCATGGTATTTTTTGTTGGCAATATTTTATCGCATTGCTTGGCCTGGGCACGACCAGCTGTCCCGACAAGAAATATGGTGAAATTGACTTAATTAAAATCGCATGGCACCAATATCTGATCTCGATAACACTCTCCATAAATTCAAAGCGCTTATTGGCTTCTCAGCGTAAAATGGCAAATGGGGAAACAAGTATGAAGGCAACTACAAACATATTTCTTTCGTTCTAGTGAATAATACTGCGACATATGGGTTTGCACTTACCAGATTTGGTTCGAATGCCTCGATTTATTCCACCGCCTGACAAAAATTCGCTGTACTGCTCATGCATGGCGTCGGCGATTCTTTCGCGAAGTTTGCCGTCATCCGGCGTAACGAAACGACGATCTTCGAGAGAGCCATACGCACCTATTTCAAGCATATGTGCATGCCGATCAAAATTACCTGAGTAAACAAAAAATTATTCACCAAACGAAATTATAGATACAAAATAAATACAGAGGTGTAGAGGTTTCAGAGGATCATAGGCCAAAGTGATATTTTCAATTTGAAAAAGTTGCTACATGCGATGGACCATACACCAGACACAAGACCTACATAGTCAGTGTATAATGGGAGAGATATAGTCTGGTAGCTGTATTGTGTGTATACGAGTGCTCATTTAGGGATGTAATTTATACAGGTAATATAGAAGTAATAGTAGATAAGGCGATATGTATCTGTCGTCTCAAGAACTCAAGCACGGTCAAATTGAATATACGGTAAATGTAGATGCCCCTAACAGGACTGTTTTGGGCAGATTATGATTTATAAGATTGGGAGACAATCCTGCAACAGCAGGAATTTTACGCTGCATCATGTCTACTGTCAACAATTTAAAATCTATGTGATCGGTTACGGACACCATAAATTAGAATATTAAAACCAAATATCAATTTCCGACAGCCATACTGAAGTTGATAACCCCTTTTGATATCAACAATCTTTCGACTAGTTAACATGATAAACATGCTATACTTTCAAGGGATTTTTTGTATTTGTGTAGGTTGTTAAAGTCGCTCTTTGCCGGCTGCTTTGTACAGCTGTTCGTTCTACTCAAGCTGACGAAGGGCAGTAGCGAAGATCACAGCAGAAAAATCAAAACAATATATTGATAAAGGCAACTGCTGTCTGACATCCCAGTAAGATGGGAGAAAACAGGAATTCACGCTACTAGAATTCGTAATCAGGCGTTTATCACACCTTTGACACTCTGGATGGAGAGACAATGAACAAGCTTAACATTAAGATAGCCCCTTGAAACGAAGGTGATTGGCGGAAAAGTGAGAAGAATGAGAAACTAATTTGGTGTCGTGTTACGACAAGAAGGAGCATTTGGACCACAAGGTTCAGATTTATCACCGGAAAAGAGTAATTAGAATCCAACTGTAGCAAAACATTTCTGTACAACTGTCAAAAACTTTCGAACATTCCGATTCCAATCCAGCATAGGTTACTATGACAGACACGTACGTATGACACTCCTTTCTATACATACATGGTGGTCCGTGAAGAGAATTCTTGCCATAAAAAATATCACGTTCAAAAACTATTACCGTTTTTGGATCAATAAGGAATTAAATTAGATATGTACTTATAAGTAATATGACAAATATAATGTTTACTCACTGCTTACGAATACAACGCTCAATAATTATCTCCTAAGTATTTACAACCCACAACCGTGATAGCATCTACAGAATGAATACTATGGAGTATTTTTCTAATCAACAAACAGTAAATAACTTCGATTGCGTTCCACACACGCGTCTAGCTAGAAATTAATCAAGAGTGTTGGGCATAACCCACAACGACACCTAGTGAATAATATATACAGTATGACTTCAAGGCGCAGAAAGTTACGAGTAGGTAGAAAACCACAACGCTATACGTTAAAAAATAAGGACAAATGCCTTAGTTTTAATGAATAACACAGATTGCATATAATGTTAAATATAATAATATGTAGTTTAGGATATGTATCCTATTATTTTATTTGTACAATCAAGCTTTTATTACTGTATTTAAAAAGCATATTCTAGATCTACTGTATTGTCAAATATATAGTTGATTCTTAGATTATAGATTATATTATTTTTTCACTTCATTTGATTTTCTTATCATTGCATCGAATTGGTTTTTGTATGCTAATACATGAAGATTTCTTTTATATATTCCAGCTCATTTTTATACTATAAATAGGAAAAAGGCATGTTTTTACCTTCAACGGTCATAATGGGCCACCAAAGTAAATTACGTATAAAATGGGGGCTATTAGCGGAAAAGGGTTGATAGAGACCCATGACGTTCTAAATTTTAGTCCACTACTCGATATCTATAAAAAAAAAGAACATAAACTACCTCGTATGTAAAATCCTGATACGAAATCCTGATCAAGTTGTTTTCGGATTAATCTTACGAAAATTCACACGTAGCGAGACTGGGAACAGGGATAATTCTGATTTAAACGCTTAAATTCCCAGCGCGCTAGGCAGGGAGCCGAATGAACCGAACGGCTTTCCTCTATCACGCTTAGTGGAGCCGCGTAATCAGATAACGCGATAAACATCATAAAACTAACAGCACTGAAATTCTAACAGGATGTTTCAAACAAACATTCACAGGATACGACCGGGCCACCCAGCAAGATAGTGGTAAAGTGGAACATGTCATATTAAAACGTATAATCGTTTGATGTAACCGATAGAACTGTTATGGATAAACAACCAGAAATTATCTGCTAAGCAAAAGGTCAGTGACAGATATATATATATATATATAGATCATTTGTAAATTAGCCCATAAATATTGATATTCGCTTCATACAAAAAGTTGAAGAGATTCAGAGCAGGAGAATAATATTTCACACAAGATCTAGGACTGTACTACTAATGGAAACCAATTTGTTGTTCGTTGTTCAGTTATTACAAAATAATCAGTCATCGAAGATTTTTCCTATGCCAAATCACATCAGGAAATCCTACAGCGTCAACAACGCCAGTTCGTGCCAGATTTCGCATATAAAGTGTTCCTGAAAATTCCATCGCAAGGTAATTCTCGTAATTCGTTCATTTTTAGAACCAAAACCTTACTACCGATGACAATATCCAAAATAAATGAAATCAAGTTGAGCTATAATACACACGAATCGGACATTCATACGGGTACACGGAACCACAAGCAAAATATTGCACGGAACCAGGCGCAAAATCTTGCACGGAACCACACGCAAAATCTTGCACGGGAGCAGAAATGTTGAGGATGAAACGATGAACAAACACTTGAAATCTCACATCCGGTAACATACTTGTTATCAACCACGGGATTCAAGAGTCATTCGCTCGTATCTCAGTTGATTACTTTTAAAATGAGCTATAAATTATTCATTACCTTCAGTTAACATTACTGATGATTCATAATTAACTTGACCGTGACACACAGACAAAACACAGTAGGTGTAATTCCGTTCATTCAGAAGCAAGACTTCATTCAAGATTCATACAATAACAGTTTAACATGACGCAAATTGGGAGGGATCACAGGCACGGGAAACAGATTTTACTTGCGCCCGGTGTCTGACGAAGGACCACACCAAGTGTAAGGAAAAAAGAAGCCACTCTAAACCGATTACGACCCTTGAACTTTAACCTGCAACGTCATGCTGGGATTACAAAGGAAATGCCTCATCGTGTAACGTCATTTCGCTTTCATTCTTAAATTGCGTATGCTATATCAATGGCAAAATCGTTCCACTTGAAGATAAATAAAATTACATTTTCTCTGCTACGAGGCTTCCCGTAAAGCTGGTAACTAATAGACACACAAGAGAAGGTGGAAACGGTGCATTGGCAGCTATCCAAGTGGGGAATTTGAATTTGAAATTGTAGAATTACAACAATTATGGTCAATTACAAATGAAAAGAGTGTGACCACTTGGTTTCCGAACTAAGTGTTATGCAATCCCAAACATTATTATTACCTTATTCGTATCAACAACTGTTTCCTAATGAACAATAATCTACTGATTGTAGCAGGGCAGGATAGTCTGAGAAAGTAAATACCGAAATATCGATGAACACGACGAAAGGGGAAAATGTCATCTGCAGCACTCTAGCGTCATCAAGTGACGATAATTTGGTTGCCCTCCCAACACTTAAAAATAGATGACTAAGGTGTTGACTTTGTATTTGCGCTCGTGTCCGTGACAAAAATTTCCGGTCGATAGTTCATAAACAATATACGCTTAGAGCGCGTGAAAAAAACATGAGTTCTGCAACCAATAAATGGTTTGAAAATGCCAGAATATAGCAAATAAGGTCACAAAAGTTCGTCCAAATAGAAAAATGGTTTAATGGTTGTAAGGGTACAAGAGCCGAAAGGATTCATAAAAACAATTCAATCCCTATTTTGACCCTCCAGCATAGACAAAGTTAACTGGGTCATGGTACAAAGATGCCTGTCTCCAGGGACCATAATGACAAACATAAAAAAGAGATAGAAAGGGGATTGTTACCACAGCATCAGCCGAATAGAGCACATATAAAGGGGAAATGAATATACGTAATACATAATCCCACGTAGGGCCGCTTTAACGTCCCCTGGTGCCCAAAAAACACGATTGCTTCCCTACTGAACATATGTCATGTTTTCTTCAACATGAAATGAATCCCTATATCTAATACAACCAAGAATAACTTCATATCACCGGGGTTTGACTACAATATAACCATAACATTTGTGTATTTAGAGGCACAGCGATGTCATTAAAAGTGATCAAGACGTCAGAGAGAGATAATTACGTCATTTAAAACATTTCATATATAAAAAAAAATACCGGCTAAGTAAAATAATCTATATGATAGAGTGGGAAGCTTGTTTGTTTGTTTATCTTAAATTGACCATTAAATTATTCTCCACAGATCTTTAGAAAAATTTGCCACGGAGGGCCAGGTGCGTCACAAAGCAATACATGAAAAAATAACCTGGGCTCAGAGGGATTGGAATCGCCATAAGAATCGCTATAACGCCCCCTAGCGACCAAAATAATAATCTGGATATGCATCTGAAAGTGCGTTGAAGGTACTGTATACCCAAACAAGCCCTGGACGTATCGCTGGTAAGTATATATATTGACGATAACGGAAGGTATTTCACTATCATATGCTGGCTAACAGTCATGATCAAGTACGAAAATACCCGAAGTAAGATAAGGTCAAGCTAGATAAACATGGCGCAAATACCGAGAAGAAAACAACTTGAATAAAATAACAATGTAACTGTTATTGCTGTGGTGTGAATGGATAGGAACAAACACAGAGATCTAGCGCTCTGATAAGCTAGTTCTAACAACAGAAGAATATATTTAGCGCAGAAGAATACCCCGAACACATTATCTGACAAAGAAATCTACATGGAATTTTCTAAAATAAGCTATTGGCGAGACCTGAAATACTCCAGTATGGAAACCAGTGTACCGGATCTCTCAGATGGCGTCAAAGCGAATTACTGATATACATATTAAACATCCGATATTAATTTTTCAATACAACATTCCAGTTATATAAGTCGGTGTATTATATATATATACGATTCAGAACTTGATCACATACAGATAACCAAAAAATCACACGAACAGCGCCGCATTAAACAACAACTTTTACATTGATTTTCATAGAAATTGATACCCTATTACACGGATACAATTCCAAGGAAAAAACTACAATCTAAGTTGAAGTTCATTAAGCCATAATCGACACTTCCAATAATATACAGTACAACAGGGCTTCATAACGGAAAGGGTTCACAGCGCGATTATAGGGTGCCAAAAAAAACTGAAAAACTAAGATTAAGTAGTTATATTAAGCAGCAAGTAGTATAATTTGACCACCCCCCCCCCAAAATAAATCTGGCTGAATCAGCGCTTGGAGGTTCACAGCGAAAAAAGGTTGGAAAGCCATGTAGTACAAGCACGTTAACTCGACGTCGAATGGGCCAGGTAAAAATTACTTCTTCTAAAAATTATTATTTTCATAAGGATCCATCCATCAGGTCATTCAAATTAGTTCGAATTAACCGGAATTCCGCGGTCGAAGTAACGAACTTACAATACATACCAGGAAAATACGCCAAAACAAATTTGTGCAATTCCAGTTTACATACTGTACGAAAAAACGAAAGGTGAATGAATTACCTCCAGCATAACCGAAGAAGTGAACAATCCGTCGGCATACAAAAAAATCGCGCCTATTTGTTCGATAACTGACTGATCCACAAACAACAAAACGATGGAACAAAGCACTATAGAATTACGCCATTTTAATAACCTCTGAAAGCATGGACACCAAAAACTTCCTCTTCGTTTCATTTTGAAATGTAATATCAAATAGGAACAACACTTCTTATCTTGAAATCAGGGACGTTTCGCTTACGATTCATCGTCATCGGACGGTGACCGAAAACAATTCAAAAGCGAGGTAAATATTGTTTTACAATCTTGGAATTAGGTGCGATAAAAAGAACGAGACCAAGGGGAAACAAATGACCATTTCGAGCATAAAGGTTTAGGTCATCAAACGACAACGCATCCGGTTAAATAATCATAATATTTACTTACTTATCAAACGACCAATCAACCTCGTAATTTCCTGATCAATATTAGGAGATGAAGCATTAACAAGTTCTCGCTAGCAATTTATGTTATTCTTCGGAAAAAATATCCGATAGTAATATACATATATAGTAATAAAACATGGTCTGGATAGAAGGACATTAAAATATAACATACCCATACAGACAGATTGTAAAAAGGAACAGCAGAAATTCAAGGGTTTATTATTAATCCGACCACATGTTAAATGTTATTTCCACTTACCATATCCAAAATTTTAATTATTTCGTATCGAAGCGAATGACTTTTTTCTGATTAGCCCGCAATTTTTTTTTCTATGTAATATTTTTGTATTTTGAATTAGTATCAGTTATTCACATTCACATTCCTGCTTTAGCAATGGTTTTATCTTTTGGAATACGAAAATGTAAAACGATAATTTAACTCTTGAGATATTATTTTTCACACGAACCATACTCCGTATCTACAGTGCTCCTAACACCTATGGGCGGCTATATACACACGCGTTTGAGTTGGAGTAAAAAAATCATTATTTACCTAGGCCCGGAAAGTACTATTACATTAAATGTCAGTACAGTATCTATAATGAAATAACAGTATATCATACATTTGGCAACGTTAAGGATAAAATCCACCTGCATCGAAAGCAATTATAGTATATACCTATGCAATAGTAACCAATCAATTTAATGTAAAACCCGAAACTAGCAAACTTTTGTTGTGCACTCGTATAACTTGAATACGTGAATACCAATTAATGCACATCACAAATTACATTCATGAAGATCAAACATGTACATTTTTACCCGCTACCAAGTATGGATATAGGGACCTATACCAATGTTAGCTAATAGCACACGAACCACGCAAACGGTAAAAAATAGTTTATAGAATCATTTACACATTTTTTCCCCGGACTATAGAAAATAGGGCGACAATTATGACCATATGTCATATTTTCCATATGCACTTATCCACGGAAGCAGTTAGAAATTACTTTTCAAGCCAATATTTAGGCTCATTCATAATTATGAAAAGCGCTGTGAATTTGAATCGCAAACCAGTTTTCAAAATTCTACCCATGATATAAGAAAAAAGAGTAATAAAACCACATACAATTATACATGGACAAGGACATACTTAATAACCCTCTAAAATATTTGTTCTGAAACGGTGTGTTTTTACAGGTTGCTTGGTGCGTGGAATTTCAGCCGAAGAAATTATTCACATTATTTCCTAATTGTTGAATTTTGAAACGTAGTTCCATAACTTTCCATGTGAAGTGCGCCATTATTTTATATTTTATCTTCCTTCGTGCCACGAAGTAGAATAAGAAACACTGTAACCACTTAACTAATATACAGCCATACACTCCAACTATATTGTACAAGCAAAAGGAAAACACAATTTAGCAATTCCAACTTATTACTTTTCTGAACTTAACATTTCACCTCTAACCAAAATAGTGTAAAAGATCAACTGTTCACCCAACCCGTGGTCGAACGTCTATCGCTTGGCAGTGTGCCGAAACATCGCGAAGAAAGGTTATCTGTAATATCTGCAGTGCACACATTACATAATCTTCGTAACGCCAGAAATATCATGCACGTAAACTTGTTGTAACAAGGAAAAGGTATTGAATGAGTTTCGGGTCAAAGGGAAATTACGGTTGAAGAATATGAAAAATGTTTTTATAGCGACTGCATTTAAAGCACGTATTTGACATAAATCAATCTCATTTTTTAAATTTAACTATTCTTCACGAATATAGTACAAAGAATATATAAAGAATTAAATAAAGTTAGAGTTTTAAGGAAGGCAATGGAATTTAGGAGAATAACCATCCATCATCTATTGACATACATGTATTTTTGACACAAGTATTGCCGCCGAAGATATTACGTCACAAGGGACAGACACTAGGGAGTAAATTGTACAGTAAACATAGTCTCACATTGCAAAACAAATATCTTCCTTGGCTTTCATACGCCAGTATTTTCTTTCACACTACTATCGAGTTGGGGTAACAGAACTCTACAGGGTGTGCCTGACACGTATCGAACAATAACAGTCGCTTACGAGAAAGCTGCCGCATACCAAAAAGGCCATACTACAAAAATGAGGCATTTATAAACAGTTTGGGAGGATTTTTTAATTTCCTGTCGAAGGCAAAGCAAAAGCACAGCCTGCCCCCAATGACCGCTGGTGCACGAAGAAGATAAATCATGTCGAACATGAAAGGACAGTAAACGCGTAAACGTTATCTGCTAGTGTTAATATGTAATGTGAAATCGTAACAAATGGGTTCCAAAACAACTTAGAGGCCGGAAATTACAAGACAGTCAAATGAAAATTAAGTGATTTCAAGCAATATTCCTTTTTTTTTGTATGAACGAAGACAATACATATCTCCAACGCATATACTATTTTCATCACTGGATTCACTATATTGCTAGTATTAGTGAACGTGAAGCTTATGACTGGTATTGCCATGTGGCAAGCCCATCAGTTCGCAAAGTTAGAGACGACAGAACGTGACCAGAGACGACTTTTTACTCAGGGTTAATATAGCAAAGTGGCAATGATTGCAGATTGTACAACTCTTCTGATGGTATTAGTTAATTTGAAAACAGTAAACAATAACAGAAAGAGGCACACATCAAATAGTACCAGTTTTCTTGCTCGGATACGGGTTATCAGAAATCTAACGACAGAACGTGTCGTTCCTGACGACCTATGACCTATTTGCGACAAGGACAAAAAAGGTAAGATTGAATTAACCATCGTCAATTTATTTCGTCGTCTCCTTTTTTCGCATTTCATTGCGGTCGAATCGAAGTTGTTTTCTACTTGTTATTTTGTCCCAGAAACGCAACTTTATCAGACGACGCCACAGGTTTATTTAGACTAAGTTTGCGGTTTTGTTTTAAAAACAACACTCGGAAGAAATTCATCATTTTCTGAATGTCTTCTTAGGTGTGTGCTTATTTCGCGCCAAATCGAGAAATTTGCCCTTTTTCCGAATTTAAGCAACCGAGGCGAAGAACGCCCGAAATTTGCAACAAAATGGCGAAAGCGCGAATCGCATTTCAAGTAATTGATGAATTCCAAGAACAGGCGTTACACTTTCTCCGCTCTGTGTTCGATAATTCAATACAGTAGGACCTCGCAGTACTACTTTAATTCGTTCCCAGATCGAGCTCGTATTACAAAGCGATTTTTCCCATTGAAATTGATGGAAAACTAATTAATCCATTCCAGCCTCCAAAAACCACGCAAAATGACTTTTTAAGGTATTTTTTAAACAGAAAACGTGCAGTTCGGAATAAAATAACAATACATGTGTACATGTAATAAAAACTTGAGAACTTATACAGTAAATGGAAAGGTTTTATTAAGTTTTATTATTGTGTGAGCGTGAATTAAGCAAGTGCACGCTGCGCTTGGTAGGAGGAGCGCGGTAAATTGAGCTCGTGCTATTCGTCGTACGATTCAAAAATACTGACGAATGGCGGTTCGTAAAGCAAGTTGCTCGCACATTGGTTTAAATTTAAAAATGAAATTAAAAAATCATTCCAGAGCCGCGGTAAGGAACCCTAGGCAAATTTCAAAGCGTTACCTCACGCACGCCTAGCGCTAACGCAATACATACACACAGACAGACGGCTTTTTCTTTGTTCAAAAGATATGACAAATGTGAATGTAAAGTGAAAACGCATACGAATAATATTCGAAATTACTACTACTGCTTATGCTACTACTGTGCATTACACATTGTTAACCGTGGATGAGGGGAGAGTATTATCATTAGTTGAACCAAGAAATCACTTATTATTGACCAATATACAAAGCAGTGGTCAGAAGTGGCTAGGTGCTACGGCACCCGTCGCCACTCTTGAAGGCCCTGCCACTGACAGTTACAAAAATGAAATCTAAATATCCTTCATACGAGTGGAGTTTTTAACGACATGAAATATATAGTACTTTTGAAATTAAAGATATAGGAAAATGTAGGTGTAAATGTAGCATACAATACAGTAGTTTGTTTTTCCGGAATACTCCTGGATTATTGTTTCGAATCCTAATCCGCAATAGTTGTTTTTTATAAATATTTCCTTATTTAAATAGTGCAGGACCATAAAAACCCAACGAACAAAATGCAAACACTATGATCACTATCCTACACTAATAAAAGTACTGAAATAAAGGCGCACGGAAGGTTTATTATTATAAGCAGAATGACCGTGCTAGCTCCTTTCAGTAAATAAAGTTTTACAGGTATAAATCCAGTTGTTATTCCGGCGGATAGGGTCGCAAGAGCGGCCCGGCCCTAAGAAGGATGTAATTCCAGGAGGGAGGGTTTTTTCTAGCTGATTTTTAATAATTATTGCATCTGAACCTCCGTGCCAAGTTTGGTAAAGATCGATTGAGAAATGAAGACAATTAAACCAACTCCCGCGTTTATTACTTCGATTAAAAGAGTTTATGTTAGTAATTCGTATCATGGGAAACCGATACATATCGCATCATTTGAAACATCTGATCAGACGATTTTTATTGTTGGCAGAAAATCACCCTTGTGAAATGAAGTGAATATGTTCATGCATAACATTACTGAAATCTATTAAATTCAATTTATTGCAAGTATTTCGGAATAATCAATTAACTGTTCTAAATTAGCAATTAGAATTTTAGAGTTTGTATTCGACATTCCTTATAAAGTTATATAATATGATATTAAAATAAATAATCGAATGATGAAGTTTTGAGACGAGTATAAGAACCGCCAACATCTGAGAAATTTCCATCTGTGCAGCTAGCAACAGTGATTACAATATTTGTATTTACCAACTTGATATAAGGCTGCGCAAAATATCGTTTTAAGCCAAACAAAGACACTGCAGAGTGTCAAAGCACAAATTCTGCCTTCAAAAGTTATGGTCTGCTTAAGTAATCCCTGGGCAAACAAGGCGGACAAGATGACGAGTTCAAATCTTTTTGAGCAAACAAATGAAACGTGTGGGGCAAGCTGTCAACACCTGGTACGTGTGAAACCGCAAACCTTACCCTCTCTGACGATTCAACATCGTGAACTTGTAATGTTAAAGCAAATAACTAACTGGTGAGAGTCGGTCACGTATTTAATATGATAACAGAAGCGCAACAGGAAACATACGGTTTTTAGTGTCGTTTGAAACAAGCCGCTGGAAGTGTGGGAACAGGAGCGTTGATTAAAGTTTGCTGAACTGCGATGACCGTAGATTTCTTATCAGCAGTTCGCTTGCATTATTACCTTCCGTCACTCACGAAAACACACGATGGGTAACTGGCATGATGGAATTTGCGAACTACGATTCTTATCTTAACATTCAACAAGCGGATATCACTTTTACTGGATTAGCATGAATGGGCCCGTGTGGGGTATTGTGCTCACATACAGCACATTATTCAATCGATGATTCGTTTTCAAACTTAGTGATATCGTCCCCTTGTGTGGCAAGTAGATTCAGCCAATGGGACGAGAACCGAAAGACTGTAAAAAGAGCACTGGGCGGCGATAAGTGAGATTGACTGACTAAAAAACTAGGGTGATCTAACTCATTAAGAAGTACATACATCGGTAACCGAATTGAATCAAAAGTCGAAGCATGTTTATCTGTTTGTTTTGAAATTACGTCGCTAACGTATCCTCGATAAATTTGCAACGGAGGGTCATAGACATCCAAGAATAATGCATGCACAAAGAAACGTATACGTTTACTTGGCGCAATATAAAGGGTATTACGTAAATTTTGAAGAAGATTTGATTGATCTTAACAATGTATGAAGCGCATTTTTATAATTACCTAATATAGGGCGGAAACGAAAAGGAGACTGAAATCGCGTCATGTGAGCACGTACATGTAAATAAATAGCATACTCTTGGGATAGAACTAGTGGAAAAGAAGTAAGTAAATCATCGTTTGAATTCTGATTGACAGCGTTTGAAAAATTCGACGTCCGAAACAACAATCCGGAACAATTTCGATATGGTAATAGGGAGTACAGTGTCCGTCGCGCACATCAGTGCCATATAACTAGCGATAAAGAAGGGAGTAAATCTTCGTTCGAATTTTTACTTTGGCTTGCGTTTTGTAATTTCACAGCGTATAAGGTTCGGGGTTCGTGATTGCCGGAAGAAATGGAAAAAAGTATTGCCTTATAATCAGTGAAGTACGATACTTTCCATACCCTTAATTTTTCAACCCAATACGTCCGTTTTTACCATGTATAGATTGTTTCAACGAATAGTTGGCTTTTTACAATCCCTAGTTAAGTTTGTCTGATTGTAATATAATGCAAATGTCAGGAGAGGAGGAGAGGAAACAGTAATACAGTACTATCCACTTGAGAATCCCTTATCTGAAATTCCAAAATCCGAAAAAATCCATAATCAGAAAGTTTCAGATCATCATGTTATTTTTGTACAGTAAGTACAAAACAATATTTTAACGTGAGAGCTGAATTTCATCTCCATGTATGTAACATGACTAGCGTCATTACTTTAAAAATAAAATGTTGACTTTTCAGATTTCCTTTTGTTTACCTGTAATCGTATTCAAAGCTCTGTTTTTATACCTTACATAAAATCCAATACACTGTATAGTACAAAATCATATACAAATGATGTAGGTTTTTTTATGTGTGAGGAAACTAGCCAAGGGCAACAGGTCCGCTTAGTTATATTAAATAAAAATATTCCGAAATCCGAAAAAATCCGAAATCCGCGACACTTCCGGTCCCAGGAATAAGGGACAACTGTATTTATTACCTATTACAAAAAAGTTGCAAACAATTGTTAATTACAAGAACACAGCGCTATTCACGAGTTCAAAAACGATACAAAAAATATTTCTTTGGTAGTTTTAGCCTAATTTTGCGACCGAAGACGCGGAAGCGAGCAAAAGCGTGGTTCATTTCCAAGTATTCGTGAACTTTCGATGCTAATTAGACTATTAACAAGACATAGAGTGAAACGAGACACACAACTCTTAACAAACCCTTAAATTAACATGGGCGGTTCCAGATAAGATCAGTATGCCTAAGATAAGTTAAGAGCTTTCGAAACAGAAGGAAGAAAATATTCGGAAACTGGCGCCGTTTTGTTGATGCCAATACCGATACTGGATAAAAGGTTAGGTATTACCACCACTAATCGTGGTTAGAATCTATCCCGCCGGACCACAGCGGTGGATGACTGATTACCAGTACATAAGTGGTTTTAATATCTGTCATGACCTTTAAAGAATTCGCACTTGAACCCGTGCCATGGTCAATTGAAGAAGAGCAACACGAATTTGAAAGTAAGCTTATTACCTCATAACTCCAGAGACAGTACAGATTATAAAGTACTTGGGATAGAAAAATATTCACGCGGATATTTGAGTTCTTATCGATAACAGAGAAAATAATGAAGTTGAAGGAGCGATAAAAATAGTCAAAATTCAAACAATGTACAGTATATTAAAGACTGCTGGTAATCAGAATCCTATTATATTCATGTATCAAGCCATAGTTAGTTATTTTGACGATCATATACACTGCCTTGAACTTGGGTAATCACCGTTTAATTGTAAAGTTATCCTACAGTAAATCGAATATGGCAATTTTGCGCCTCAGAGGACGTTTTTCATTTACTTCTCTTTCAAGTTTATAATAAATGTTCATTATGTTCGTCTGTATATCCAATTTTATTTTCCATTATTTAACACATGTGTCTTGAAGTGGGGCACATGGCTCATCAATAGGGTCACAATTATTTTTCTATTTGGAAAGTTAGGAGACCACATATGGTCCTCGGAGACATGGACACCATACCCCTAACATATACTCAATGCTATGTAAAACAACTGCAACAAATTGCTCTAGAATCTTACTTATGGTGAGACAAAGAGAGGAACGTTTTTGACTTATTATAGCATATACGGTCCTTTAAATCCTCGGCGGCAGTTTAGATAAGCGTTTTTTTAGTCTGACTACGTGTCAGAGACAAAAAATATTAAAATCCAAAATATGGAAATTATTTGTTTACGGCATTGTTAAGATACTTCAAGTTACAACAGTGATATAATGACGTCATAAGTCGAGGAAAGATTCAAATCAAGTGAACCACAAGTACAAACTCAAGGCATCTGTTAACTACGACTCGCATAATTTTTACTCGAACCAAGTTCTAACATTCAATGAAAATCCTGAATCTAGCTAGTTCGAAAAACTCTCAAGTCAATATATATTCGAGTTTGGTCGAAAAACCGAAACAAACGGCGCGAGTAAATTGAAAGCAACATTCTACTTTATTTGAATATATCCTGAACAAAAGATAATTGTGTCTCTAAAAGCCGAACAGCGGAAATCCGTATTTTAAAACCAAAAGCTCTTTGTTGGTTTTAAAAAGAACAGACATTAACAAAAAATGAACTAGAACATGTCAGTGCTGAGAGATATGACCTTGTCGAAAGATGACCGCAATTTCCGTTGTAGATCGCTGAGTTATTCCTACGCTAACTATTTCTAATGGTGCACGAAGATTGTAAAAATGACTATGAAAGCAAAAAGTGCTTTCCCATTATTATAACTTAATAAAACGCGATTCTGTGCGGGCGAGTGGCAAAGAAATAATAGTCGTCGACGGTTAATTCAAAAACACGCTGCATCCAATCAATTCGTTTTCGCAAAGTAATTATCTTTCAAAATTAGTTTACTTCAGAAATTACTTTGCCTGGATTGGCAAAGTTGTGCGAGCAACTAACAATGTGGGTCTATCTCATAGCTATCAATTCGATTATCACTACCCATTCCTTGATTAAGATGTTTAAGCCATGAATACGAAAAAGTCCGACCTATTTTGTCAGTCTAAGCCCCATCCATGACCCGCAATCATCAAACTCCTTTTTACATTTATTCCGTTTACCAAAGAAACCATCCGGCAGGGAAGCGTGGGAATGACTAAACCAAGAGCATGTTCACTGTATCACTGGGCAGTATCCAATGTGAATCATCGTTATCCCGCACTTCCTTTGTTTTTGTGGGACCATAGAATATACTGAACAGCCGTGGTTACAATTTCTAGTTGGATAGTGTTTTAATGTAATTAAATAGCGCAGGGAGAGGTGCGTAATTCAATGCAATGAAATGAAAAAAATACAAGAATCCGCTTCATGTATACTGTACATGATATTCCCACTACCAACGGTAATTTTCGACTTACTAGCATCCGTGTATATTTCTTCGAACACATTACTTTCGTACTCAGCGGAAAACCGTAACCAACTGTGTTACTGCCAAACACTCCTTTTATGAGCACGATAAGTCAAACTAATAATGACATTTCACAACCGTTTGCATTATACCTTCCCAACAAAGGGGGTTGAGCACGCGACACTTCGTCAGTTAAATCGTAGGAGTTCTATTGGGCGTCGATTTCCGTCGATGCCAATAAAAGTAACGAACTGTCAATGGCCTGACGAAATCGATGTGGTTATTACGGTATGTTCCGCCAGGGCAAAGAATGTCGGTTTTTGAAATCGAAAGATGGGTTTACGGGCTTTGTTTGTATTACGGAATCATGCAAAACCAACTTCGGGCGTAAAAAAATATTTGTCTATCTCTCGCACGTTATCCGTCTTTCGCAAGTGGTCTTTCAACACCCGACTAAAGCAACATCCGCACAGAGCCGAGAACGCACTTAGCTGGCATCGGGCAGCAGCTAGCGCTTTTGATATCCGTATATGTCAAAACAAAATCTTCGATAACGAAGCCAAACAGTTCGTAAAGCGACAATGCACACCGAACGCGGCGATGACAACACGCAAGAAAAGTATTGAGCTAAAAATACAGACCCAGGCGTTCGTCAAATCAAATGCTGTCAAGTTGAATCTATTCCGTGTCAGGATAATCGTTTAGAGTCATTCCAAACCTAGCGCACCTGACTCAAATTAGTGTTGGAGAATAGACGATATTCTCATTAAATATGTTGTTTCAAGTATTGATCGTATAAAACGAATTCAGTTCCTGCATTTGAAACACTCGATTGTACGTGAAACAAAAACGGCATACGTAGGAGTTATTCGAAATTTGACTAGAAATGGTAAAGTTTAATCTCGTACATGTATGGAATTTCCTTATTTTACTCTGTGTTGAATTCAAAACCCTAAGGAACAGAATCCGTTAAACACCACGGTTTGACTATATTTCTTATTACACGTTCTAAGTCGTCTGCATTTGGCACAAAAGTCATCGTGGTCATCAAGTTTTTAGCGCAGGCTACGAAGTTTAGTATATATCTAGAGCAATATTTCCCAATCATTCCCGTGACTGTCAACCCACAACGCAAACCTCAAAGAAAAATATTCACGAGAATCCTATAAACACTGGTTTGTAATGTAGCACAGTTCTTGGCCAACAAATGCCGCATTTTCCGTATTCAAGAAAAATTAGTACAAAGAGTGGAATAGGTAAACTGGAGCGTATACCTATACCTAAAAATAATCTAATAATTAAATTAACAAAGTGTAACAATTTGTTGCAGCGGTTTTATATACCAGTACCAATACCATAATATTGCAGTAAATTGTGGGAGCTCTCGTTATAGATTATGTGGACCCAAAATTTTCATTTTCTATTTATGAGTCACTTAGAAGATTCTAAACAGAAATTTGATAGATGTCGCCCAATGAATTTTTTGGAAAAATAATTATCTCGGTTATCTCACAACCTTTTAAAGTACTGTACAAAAAAGGCGTCGGGAAGACATACTCTACAGATACTTGTACCGGTAATAATCCTGATAAAATATATATTTATCACATTAAATGAAATCTCAGGATCTAATGCAGTGCTTCCAAACTGTGTGTCGCGACACATTAGTGTGTCGCCTGCAGTGTGTAGGTGTGTCGCGGACGTAAGGGAAATCCTATACATGAAATACGCATTCTAATTTGTTTCAGCTCGTCAGAGCTGTTAGTTGCAATGTTGTAATCATGTTATGTATCCCCTTTCATATTGATACACAATGCTTGTGTGCAACTAAATTAATAATAAGTTTTAACATATGAG
Organism: Halocynthia aurantium; assembly: GCA_013436065.1. Taxonomy (NCBI): domain Eukaryota; kingdom Metazoa; phylum Chordata; class Ascidiacea; order Stolidobranchia; family Pyuridae; genus Halocynthia; species Halocynthia aurantium. The sequence continues at coordinate 149,206 of QXVX01004024.1, forward strand.
ATACGAATCTAAGTTCAGATTATTATACTTAGATTTGCTGTCTATCAGTATCTCATAATGAAAATAGATAGTACTCATCGAGTATATAGAAAAAGTATGAAGAAAAGACCCAGGATAATTAATTTAATCCGAGCATATTGGATTTGAAATCTATACAGTAAACGATAGATACAAATTCACAGACGCGGTTACGGACACGATCACATATTGGTTCACATCATTGGATCACATATTATATGTATGCAACATACAATCATATCTTACTTAAGTGGTTCCTATTTGCACCGAACAATCCATACATACAATGTTAGCTAATACAAAATGGCGCGAATCGAGAATGCAACAGGCAATGTTTCAAGAGAGTTTTGCCAGATCTAACACTTGTGCTCTTGACACGAATAAAGGAATTTGCTTGAAAGGAATTTGAATGGATAATAAAAGAGCAAGGCACTTTTTTTCACTTCTGAGAGCTTTTTTCGCATCCAAGTGAATGACGTACCTTACTAGAAACCTCAATAGCACAAACAGCAGTTGAATTAAAATGGCAGCTGTTAACATCGATGCCACAACTATTAAACACCTCTTATGTGAATACTGTAGATGCAATATACTAGAATCTAGAGTCTAAATAAATGAATTTTAATTGGACTGGAGTCAGAATTCACGCGAACAAGACTATAATTTGGTGAGGGGGGTAAAATGGAGCGGTGCCAAGTTTGTTAATTTCTAGAGTCCAAATAAATGAATATAAATTGGAGTGGAGTCAGAATTCAGACGAACAAGACTATAATTTGGGCAAGGGAGTAAAATGAAGCGGTGTCGAGTTTGTTAATTGTGCTGACTAGAATTCAGACTCGAATACGTCAAACATGACTCGACTCAAGTTTTTATTTGGCGCAAATTTTGGACTTTTTGAATTAAACATATTTGACACTTAGTCAACTCCAGTTATAGCTGGAGGAATGAAATTAACCAAATTTGACAACAACTGTTATTGAGCGTTAAATACAACAATTGCTGTTCGTTTAGACTACGGAAATTTATTTGTGTTCATGAGATAGATTTATTGAAAGGCGAAACGATGATTAAGTTTGTGAATGGAGATGCCACCTCCAAATAATTCTCAATAATAGAATCGATTATTTTCAATATATGCGTCGTCCCATGACGACCGTCAACTGCACGAAAAACCTTTCGTAGTAGTGGCAGACCGTAAAGCCGCAAATGACAATAGAACGGCGAGAAATGAACGCGCGGAACCACAGTCACAGAATAACAAAAACTTGTTTATCAGGCTAATTTGCACGACACTGCAAGCAAGGAACTTATAAACAGCGTTATACTAGAGTAGAATCGCTTGGCAAACATTAGGAAATAACTAAAAAGGAAGTGAAAATATGCGAAAATCAAAACAGTCCGACAGTGTACCACAGGTTGAGAATCCTTCATCCGAAATCCGAAAACCTCTGAAATCCGATTTTTTTTGAAAGGGAATAAATCATCGTTCGATTTTTATTTAGCACAACATTTCGCAACGCGCCAAACAACCAAAGGTACAATTTCAATATCACATACGAATCGAGATATGTCTTATTTCGTATTTAACAGCCCAAGATAAGTCACACAGAGCCCCGAATAACGAATTTTTCAATCAGAAATTCTTATTTTTTACAAGATTTTTTGGTCAAGAATACACAAGAAAGATTTAGAATTTTTGAGATTCGAATCTTAAACTATTCTGGAATCATGAGCTTGGTGTGGGATACTTCGATAGGACTACCGTCCATGCTAGCGTTTTCTAGAATATGAGGTGGCATTGTAAGGAGAACGACTATATAGGGATGGTGGATGAATTATTTTTTATAAGTGCGGTCAAAGTTCATTTGCTCTGTGAAAATTTCCGTTGCTAAATAAGTAATCAGATGTAATTCTATTTTTCCGTTATGCCAAGCGGCCAAACCCGAATCTATCCCAGGCAATGATCTTTTATCATGAAATATTACTTCGCGACAGTTATTCTTTGCAGCGAATTTTTCGCAAAATCACTCCTGGTCACCAGTAAACCGCACGGAACAAAATAAAATGATTCACATAATTAAAACCTCCTTCAAAACTTTTTACATATAGAAGAACAATTAATAAATGCCCCATAGACGTGTTTAACGGCTGACTAGAATATACAGTTTTACATGATGAAGAAACAAGGCCATGTTGGTGGCATGTTTGTTGTATAGAGTTCAGTACAGTTGCATTTCACAGTAGTGCTCTCATTATCCCTTTATTAACTAATGCCAATTTGTTATCCCAATTCCTATCCTGAAATACTAAGGAGGAATTCTTATTTGGTTGAGAATCCGTGACATATTCTATAAGCACTAAGACGACTCTCAAATCAAAGTCAGCCACGTAGCTCCCGACAGATTTGTGTACAGTACGTTTATCAAATACAGTATTACAATTCACCAAGTAAACAACGGAAATAATAGAATTATGCCAATTTAACGTATAAAGTCGCCATACGAGCTAGGGTATTTTTAAACCGATGTAATTTTGTACTACAATCATTGTTTATTAAATTTTGTCCTATAAAAAACGGAATTCTTACCACACACATCAACTCATCAATCAACTCTTGTTGTGGCTAAATATAGAAATTTAGGCTAACTTTATACTTAGTTTTACGTGATCTTCAAACTACACGAATAGAATAAATTTGGAGCGTATTAAACGACCACCATTTTGTTCAACCGTAATAACAATAAAAATAACTTCATAAGAATCGCTATCGATCTAAGATATGGTAAACGAAATCTACGCTCAATATAAACCTGTACTAATCGTCAATTTGAAGTAGGCAAAACGTATGGTATATACATATATTGAATCGAAATTAAACATTTTTTGGAGGGTCGGAACCTCAGGAGGATTCTGGAAAATAGCCGTGGTCTCGGACCGCGTTTGATAAAATACTTCAAGTGTTAAAAAAAAAGATTTTACAGTCGGCAAGTAATTAACTTATAAAAAAACTTATTCTCATTATCAAGCATTGGATTATTAATGTATTAACCCATGAATTAAAAATTACAGGATCCTTTATTGTTAATTTTTCATACTCCTTATAATGCAATTTCTTCTATTTAAGGGGAGTGAATGGTAAATTAATTTTATCAAACTTTTACCTTTTTTAAGGGGAAAGCAAAAATATTTATTTTCAAACGCTCATACCATACCAAGTCCTTTTGATGAACGAGAGGTTTCGGAAACCTGAGCTTTAAAGATAATCGAATTTCGGAAACGTAAATTACAGTTCTTTTATACATAATATATATATCTCGTACAGCGTATATATATTTACGTTTTAGATAGAAATGTCCGGATATTGCATTCGTGTTAGAACAATACGAACTTTTAAATACAAAATTTATTTTCGTTTCAGGTTTCCTAGTCCAACTCAAAACAGGAAGGTGAAGTGAGCAAACACGGAAGATGGGTTTTTATACCTCTTCATCGTAAAAAGTAAGCCGGATATCACGTACATATTAACTTTTAACAAACACTTCGTACTTCAATGGGCCAGTCGAGTTCCGAGTACTATATACGTCATTCGAACAGTTTCCAAAGTTGGGTGCGTCTGACATTCATAGGATAGGTGCGCAAAAAAACTTATTAAATTTGATTTATGCTACTATCACAACACTCATCCATATACCTTCTAAGTTTATATTTCAGAGTTTGTTGTCGATTTAGGCAATGGGTGGGTAATGATGGGTGATATTACTATCTATATAATGAGCGCTAAAGTTCGTCTGTTTGTTTGAATTTAATTGAAACAACGCCCCCTATTTACATAATTTGGCAAATTCATTTGGTTCAGATGCATCTTATGAAACATGAAAAAGAAAAACTTGGTTCGGAGGGGATGACATTTTATTTAGGATCGCTGTAAATAAGAATCTCTGTAATGGGTATTTTTCGTTAATTTCAATTAATCGACAATTGGCATCCTGGACAAATGATTGAATGCATTGTTCATACACTACACTGGCAGGGAAATCAATGATTTCTAACGAAAGAATAAATTGTAGAACAATTATAGCCACTGTGCATGCTAGTGATTGCTAAAATAAATATTTTCAGTTAATTTTGATTATTAGTTATAAATATAAGCTACTTCAAAATGGTAATCCAGATGTATAATGGTTTTCTGGATTTTGGGATAGCATACAAGGTATATGGGTAAACGTGTCTTCGCTTGTTAGATGTTTGATGATGATTTAAATTTATGTGCGCTACGAATATTCTTTTCCATATTACGGAATTTATTTTAGAGCTTAGACCATATAATAGCCATAGAAACACTGTATGTATTATCAAAGATATGATTTATAACCACGATAAATAGTACATAGAAAAATCTATCCGGGAAAAAGAACCACGAAAATCTCGACAATAAGATAAACATCATGTACAAATACTTTTGAAGTATCAAAAACATTCTACCTTTCGCAATTCACATTTTACACGGAAACCAATAAATTAAAAAACGACAAAAACAGTCTAGGCAGCTTTGAAATCGATAACGTCCCTCACTATTCATATTATATACTAACACCACTTGACTTGATCTGAATTATTTTAACATTACACATTCAAGTTTGATTCATTCATTTAGAAAAAAAACAGCTCCGTAGGTGGTATGCTGGAACTTATATTAAGATGATATTTCTGTGATCACTGACGGGGTGATTATGAACACAAGAGGTTACGGTAATCTCGTTCAAGGTCACTATCATTGCTGTAAAGACCCTGGCGTTGCTGGAGACCGTATTTATATGTTAATAATATTTTAGTGACCGTTTACTGACATCTAGCGAGAGTAATATAAATTATAATAGTAAATCAACGAAATCATAGTATTTAACCACCCTGTACTGTTTTTTCTTTAGAAACTGATATTCTCAGTACGGACATTCCCGCGCATGAACGGAGTGCAAACATACAGGTAAAGTGAACCGGGATGTTTGTTATTTACTTCAAAAGCAAAAAAATTCATTGATTTTGAAATAGTTTGTGATGAAATTCAGAGGGGGAAGTCAAGAAGCTAGGCGGTACTTCACTCGGCCTTCTTAAAAAAGTTCAACTAGTCAAATACACCATAAATGAATGCTCCCATCTAGTGGTGAATGTATCATACTTTTTACACCATCCCTGAGCAAGGTTTTCTTTGTTTATGCATCATCCGTGCAACATCGTGTAAGGATTTTCGTGCTAAATTAAGACGCTATTTCAGAAAAGACTGACAGACAAACTTTCGCGCTCTCCTATAGATATGATAACAATTGCGAGCAAACCAGATTAATAAATTACATGGCTTCTGGTACATTAGGCGATGTTAACCGGGAATGAATATGTGAGAGAATTTACTGGTATTTTTTTGCACTAATGGCAATGGTGATTTAACAGATAAAATATTTCTTTTCGTATACTGTACATGTAACTTTGATCAATGCGTCACTAATTGAAAAAGGCAACACATGTAAATTCGACGACTGTTGTCTGGTTTTGTGTTTGCGCGGTTTGTCGCCATATCTATTTCCGACAGTCATACATTCCTTTTTCAAAATCATTTTACCGCATGAAATTTAAGTAGCACACAAATTATTCTATGCAATTACAAAGTACATTATGAGATTATGATTATGTTACGAACGATCTATGAAAATCAAATTCTGACGGTTCTACATGACTGACAAACGAATGCTCTCCTACCGGAAATAGAACTGGGAAAACAATACAAGCCGAGCAGTCAGCGTGTCAGTCAGAGGAAATTAAAAATGACCGATTTCTAACGGACCGTTATCACCTTGAACGCGCAAATGCACCGTAATGTGTCGCTGAATGAACATCCTTGTAAATATTTGAACTTTTCTAAGTGGGTTCAGTAAATTCGCATTCAGAATGAAGAATATCAGTAAATAACTTACTTGTGGGGCGTATACCGTAAAAACTATAAATATGGGATAATACCGTTACCAAATGATCGACATCGACCTTTGCCATAACGAACTGGAAAAATACTGAACTGTAGTTCGATCAGTCCGAGAATAGACTTTGCAAAAGTACAATGGGGCCAAACTCAAGAGGTTCATTACCTATTTTGGTAAGTGAATGATATGAACGAATATAATTATAGGTAAACTAAATCATAACAAAAAGTAATATTGAATAATGGAACCAGCGAAGAATTTAGCGATAAATTTCAATTCTGCGGCTACGTAATATATTTTATCTCACGTGAGAAGTCACAAATTACGAATTTTGTAAGACTATACAATGCTATTGAACTTTCGTTTGTGTTTCAGACACTAACGTAACTACGGAAAGAATGCAGTAAAGTGGTAATCAATATTTTGCATTATGAGACTAAAATATATAGTCCCTGGTTCCCTGCGTTCCGAGATAACTTCGCATATTATGAATACTTATTTCAATGGAAAAGATATGGATATGTTCTGACAGCAACTTACAACCCACTTTAGCCACCATTATATACCAAAAAGACTCAAATACATCACCACAATGAAATATAAATATTATACCGCTATTATTCAACATAATATAGTGGTTGGGCAGGGTTACACGGATGAGGTTGAAGGTGGTCAGGGTCATCAAACACAACAAGAAGTTAAGGCAGACTAACAGAGCTCTCAGAAAGGTGAGTTGAACTTCTAAAAATGTCTCAACCACACAAATTTCTCGCAGGAAATGGCGAAATTTTCTCACATACAACAGGAGAATGGTAGAAATAGCTTACTCGCATAACTCCGGAATCGCATAGTCTGGGCCCGCATATAACGAGGGACTAGTATACTGTACAGCAAGTCCTCTTGTTACGAACATTCGTGTTACAAACTTTCGCAGATACGAACACGGCCGCGAACATAAAAAATTTGCGTGAATGGTGTAGTTCGTAAATCCATCGCTTGGCGCGTGATTGTCAAATACAACACACATCTCTCAGCCTCTTTCTCAGTCACGTGTGGTTTAAATAGTTGTACTGTGTATTAAGTGATTGTTATCACGTTGTTATTTAATAATGATAATTCAGAGATTTTTCGGACCCAAAATGACAGGAAACAAAAGAATAAGGTAGTGGAGGTGAAACGAGTGCTAAGAACCGATGTGGCTGTATAGGCGTTACCTGTGCATTTATTTTTATTGTGTTGCATTTACGAACAATTCCAGTTACGAACAACTTCTTGGAACGTAACCTGTTCGTATGTTGAGGACTTACTGTACATGTAACCAGGTAAAAATTACACGTGAAAAAATTTAAGTATCGTCTTTGAAACACGTTCTTGAACCGAACCGTTAACCTAAAACTTCTCAATTATGGCGGAAAGCAAACCAGAACTGAACCTTGCAAATTCGTAGCTTCCTAAACTCCAACCAGTAACGAATAAATGTTAAAGGATTCAGAATTTCAATGCTTAAATGATTTGTTAATAATAAGGAGTAGCGTAATTTCTACGAATATAAATCCCGTCTCTTCGTTATTATGAAAAATTTTCATCCGTTTCAGGTCATAATTTACACTTTTTTCTATACGATGTGTGGTCTTATCTTCAGAAATATGACAAAATCTATACCTATGATGACAATCTTACTTCGCCTTAACCCTGACCGGAACTACTCCTTCAATTTCCACAAGTTTGCGTACCTGCTTTAAAATGCGGGTGTTTGAAATAGGCATTTAATTGGCAGTTCAATTTGAAAGTACAGAACAACATGCGCTGCATTACTGACACGATTGTGTAACACATTTTAATGCCATTTCCAATAAGAAGTAAGAACTATTGTAACAGAGGCTGCTGTAACAACAATTACTGGAATATTTGTGTATACATTATCATAGGCGAAACCATAATAGCCCATCAGTCAATAGTCAAATTAACATATTTAGCAAAATCCATGTCTTACAACAATAGCCAGTACATGTGAGCTATTTTACATCCGGATCTACGTAAATGTCAAACAAAACGTAAACAATATGATGGATTTCGTTGAGGTTACCATAACCTAATTGAGGTCACCTTCAGCCCCGCAGTGATCCAGGCGTCTGGACGAGTTGTGGGCTAGGTGAATGTGTATTGCACTGGGACACAGGGGCAAAAGCCGAAATTCAAACCCAAATTTAGTCCCAAAGTAGCAGCCGCAAAGGGATAACCAATAAACATGCAACTACGACATTGCATGTTTTTGACTGAAATGAAGGTTGCTTCTATATCGTGTTTGATCTACAAATCCAGTGGCTCTAAGACCCATCCATGAACAGATTGCTTGTTCTTTTGCTGTTATTTCAAATTATAATCATACGATTACGGCTATCACAGGCCACTCGCAAAGTGCCTTAACCGAGAAAATTCATAACATCGTCGCCATTTGTAACCGGACCTATACCAAATTTGGCACAGAGGTCCAGATGCATCCCATAATAATGTATAAACAACAACAAAAACATGTATGGACTGTCTTTGAGTCAAAATGAAACGAAATCCCACTCTTTACCAACCAATGAAATCCAACCTCTAACTCAATAACGGCCAAAATATGACGCTGGGCATACTCTGTACTAAATCATAGCTTGGTCGAAATAGTCTACATTGATTACAGTGAAAACCGTAATCTGTGCATACATGATAGCAAATACTGCAGTCTTTAATTATACTGTATTACGTTACAAACCGTACCGTATTATCTTTAAAACATCCCGACTGAAAGCGGGGGATGAAAAACAATGCCTGTTGCGCCAGGGCGAAATAGGAAGTGAGTTAAATATAAGGTAATATTCTAAACGCTATTTGTGCTGAAGGTAAAATGGCGGAAGATAAGTTAAAGTAAAACAGGCGAATAAACAAACAAGGTGTATTTAAAGCGGTAGACTACGGGAATTGTACACAAAGGGTGACTGTTCCCTTCAGGGAGAAAGGCAAGGCAACGATATGAGTGACTGACTGACTGCTACTGGGTATTATTGCGGTGAGAAAAATAAACACGAATACCGGCGCCAGATTCGGGTGCTAGAATTTGGCGCCGCAATCAAGCGACGGGCCACCGCGCGAGAGCCGTGGTACTTATGCCAGCTGGCCTGAGAAATACGACGTGAAATAGACCCTATCAAGGAACAAAGATGCAAAGACAAGCCCCGAGGTCACACGAAACTATGGTATAAGTGGCTATGTCAAACGCAAACACCTTTCGATTCCATTAGATTCGGTAGCTCGGATCGTTTGTGATGCATAGCATGGAAAATTTCACATCCTCAGATCAATATTAATTACTAGAAACCAGGAAATGTGCCTTTCTGCAATTTGCTGCTTTTGTTATTTACGAAAAATGCTATCGTGTGGGATCTACAAACAGTAGTCGTGGTTCAATTGGCGAAGGAGCATTAACCTCCTTCACCTGCTTCACCTATACTTGACAAAGTAGACGCTAGTCGGGTTATGATACAGTGTTAAGTGTATACTTATCGAATATAGTTGCTTATGTCGCGATACGCGGCGATGGGATCAAATACCAAAAGATCCAGAATATATTGTATAATCGTACTAGTTAAGAAGCTATTACATTACTGGAGTTAAGAGGGTAATATTAGTCCCATTTTTGCACGGAGTATGAGAAAACCCCTTATTTAGTTCGAGTCTACCCATTCCACGATATGTATGCTTATGGTTATTATATTCTTCAACTCCGAAGAAAAAAAAGGGAGAATATTACCTCGTCTAAGCCATCTCCTTGAGCAAGGCACAATCCCCCATTTCACAGTCGACCCTACTGATAAATGGGGTACTGGCCATGTCGAGGTCCCAGTATGGTGATGGTGACCTCCAACGAGGTTATAGCAACCTCTTGATTTAATCATCCCCTTATTGACCATAATTATTACTATGACACAAGCACTCTTTGTTTACAAATAATAATAAATAAAATTTGCGTATCGATTTTCGTAGGATTTACAGAACCAACTGAAAAAAAACTAAATGAAAGTTTGTAGCGTGCAGATATTAGTCGCCACTAAAGCAATGCCGATCTTAACGATACCGAAACCTTTCCACGAGACCACTACAAAAATCACAAAGCTTTGTTCTCTATACTATTTGTGTTCCAAGTGTCAAGACGAATCAAAGGTCGTCACAGTTCACCTAAAGTCGTGTTGTTTTTCGCGCCTTCTATGTCTCAGGTGTGAACTTTCAATGAGGCCAACTTTAAAGGAATCGCTATATTCGAATTTATGATGCGATTGGCAAAGTTTGTGAAAGGAAGTTGTATAAAAAGAGTAAAGTACTGATCTTTAACCACAGCACATATATTTGGCCTGAGTTCATTTACGGAATGAAGTACAGCAATTCAGAAGTATTCAAATGGACACCTAATATAATGATTTGAATTTATCGTTCCATGGTTTGAACTGCTCGTTTTCCATATGAGTTATTATTATCAGAACTCGTCGTCTCTGAAAGCAACCGCGCACTGATAACCATTTATTATTATCATAATTATTATTGTTATTTCAGTAATGCAAATGGGATAGTATTTCAAGTACCTTCTCTTTTTAATTAAAAATGGTTGTAACATCAGAACGTGAGAGGGTTAACGACCTCTTTTGATTTGATTTGACACTGATTTTGATTACCGAGAAAATGTGACACCTCAACAATGGCTCCCGTTTAACGTGTGGAGCTAAACGCAAGAATAATAATTTTATAAGACAGCAAACTACCAGCGTTTTCTCCCCCACCAACCTTATTGCTATTGCTAACCACGTACAGTAATTACAGTACTGCAACGAGACTTAAACTTACACCACAAAACACAGTTAAACCATTCCAATTGTAAGACATCTTCAGCTGATGAGAAGAATGTTTGACAGCTACTAAACAAACTATCTACACGTCTTAAGCCTGACAAATGAGATATTTTTGCGATAGTGCGAAGCAAATATCAACTGGAGACCTACTTCAAGGTAAAAACCTCTCACTTCTTTAAAAACGTAAGCGTAAAGGTAGGAGAGGTCACAACTTGAAGGCAATACCGACACCAAAAAGACATGGCGAGTTAAGACCAAAAGAAGAAGCAAAGTCATTTATTTAACTAAATTTTGTAGCATTTAGCAACAAACTTCCAGCTATGTTTATATACAGCCAATTATATACATCGAATTATTAAAGTAGGCACTGCTTTTTTATGTTGGTTGGTTTCAACTCAAAACTTGAAAAATTGTTCACCAAACAGCATCCAACGCCTTATGTAATTACAGTGTGCGTGAAGGTCCTTAGCCGGAGACACCGGTTTCGGAAAATGTGTAACCTGTTGTACTGGAAATCTACGTTTTTATTAAAATATTATATATTTGCTAGCAGTAAAAAATATGGGGGTGGAAGAGATGGTGCTATTTTAAACGAGGGCGAGTATACTATTTCGGCTGTATTCAAACAGAAATAATACAGAGTGTATATTAAATAAACCTACTAGTCAATCAATGAAACAGAGTATTTAAACCATATTTTTACGAAATTACAGCAACTGTAACTCGAGGGTTAAGGAGTAATATTCGAAGATAACGAAATCTCTAATACAATGTTAGAGGGGATGTTCGGTAATTTCAGCATCAAACCTAATGTTTCCCATAAGAAATGGATTCACAGGAAATCGAAAAAAAAAATCGCGTGAATCGAGGGACGTCTGAATTTCATTATATTATTGCAAGTTACGTACAATCAGTCAAGTCCGAACTACAGATATGTTGTAGTCCGATTAGAAGACGACAACCGCTAGAGAGTGACAGAGGACAATTACAACATTCCGCAATACGATACTGTATTGAAAATCATGCACAAGGAAGTTAATATTTTCCCTTGACCACAGAGCTTTATCGGTGCATATGTATACTACTACAGTACATAACTGTATTACAGCTAAACTGATACGCATGATTAATAATTCGTTTTCTGTGAAATTTTCCTATCAAGAATCTACTACATTTTTACCACCCCTTTTCTTTCCTAAATATTCTAATATATTTTACATTTGAAAAAAACTCCCTGGATGATTTTCAGTAGATGGTATTATAATTGCTGACGACTTGTGGTGCAAATTAGTTAGGTTAACAACATTGCTGTAGATACCAGTACACTATTACTGCATGCTAAGTGAATGTACCTTATGTCTTGTGATTTTATGATCGTATTGCCACAATCACTGGAGATGATGATAGGTGCAAGATGTTACCATTGCCTCATTGATGGTCACTAATTACTATCATTGCTACATTGACCCCGGCGTCGAAGTAGCCTATTTAACAGCGGGTTCGTATGAGAGCAACAGACAACGTCCAACTAACGGCCTCTCAAAATTAATTTTTACCGCCACCAGGTGGTCTCGTCATGAAAAATATTCACATTCGCTCTAAGTCTAAGCGAACACGTTTATCAACTCTTGAACTTCCGTACGAGATTCAGAAGACTTGCACTTCCGAACACAGTATCAACAGCAAGATAAAAGAATCAAAAACCTCCACTTCGATAAGGCTAATGCAAACAATGAAGTTCATTTTTACGAACGGAGAAGGGTGTGTAATATATTTAACACCGAATACCACGAAATATATCTACTTATACCATTTCAAATTGTCTAGCTAAATACCGAATTACGGATCGATTCACAGAAACAGTATTTTTAGCACACGAACGAAACTTCTGAGTCGAACGCGAACTAAAACGGGCATAATTGAATGCAAATTTCTGTTTGATCAATGCAATTCCCTCTAAAAACTTTTACAGAACACTTACACACTTGTGATGAAAGATTGTGTGAGAACGTTTGCTTTTGCTGGAAATGTTCATAGGCTGTAATATTGATTGAACAAGTAATTCTACATTACTCTGTGGGTCCATAATTTTCAAAACCTGTTTCGTTCAGTAATTTGACTTCGCATCTCTACCATATTAGAGAAACCGACAAAGGGAATATTTTAAATACTGTTTCAACATTATTATGTTTTAAAAGTTCGAATACCGATAATAGCACAAAGCACCTTTTTTAGAAACAACCAATGATGAACAAATGTCGGTACTAAGATGATAACACATCAAGACAGTTATAATATTCTAGAACAGATGTATCAAATTAGTCTTTGTTTCCCCTGCTGCACATACTAAAAATAACTCATGTTGCCGAGTAATTGTAGACCAAAAATGAAAAAATCATTATGTAAAATAGGGCCTGATAGGGGTCTGGAACAAATGGAGCCATGAATAGTTGTGATAACTTTCGCCAAGATTGGGTATCGAGTATTTAGTTCATATTATTCTTATTCATTTACGTTCAATACAACCACATGCCAGTTATACATCACAAAAGGTGGTGTGTGGTTAAGATATTTTCTATTTCAAGTTCACCTCACTTTCCTGAGATTTTCAACTCTCGCTGCGTGATGACCCTGACGACCAACAGTCGTCAACCTATCCATGTAACCCTACTCAACCACTCGTCCTTCGTCTATTCGCCTAATATTAGCGTTATGATTTAAATATTGCCTTGAGGTCATTTATTTTAGTCTTTTCATTAGGAAATGGCGGCTAAATTAGGGTTGTAGGCTGCTGTCAGAACACTTCCCTATTTTTTCCATCGAAATAAGCATTCACACTATGTCAAGTCATCTCGGAACGCATCCCTCGCATATATCGAGAGACTAGTGTATAGCGTAGAGACATTCACCGCGTTACAACCCATTTTAATAATGCAAAAATACCTCGTTCTTATTTAATAAGCTGTCATGATTATGGATCGGTAACCGTTGTACATACTACTAAATATTTTAAACTACTAAATTATCTAAAAGTAAACTTGAAAACTAATATTCGGAAAAGGTGTTATAGAATGAACCAAATTTATACCTAAATACATACATCTATAGCTAACCATGACAAAAAGGTCTCATAATTTTACACAGTCAGAAGTGAATTAACAGACTAATCGACAGTACGCAATCGGTTTGGTACAGTACTGGGCAAAACTAAACATAAACCAAAACTCTTATTTTCTCACGACACTCAGCAGTGTCCTCGTCACCTGCGTGTGAACTCAAATGTAACCTGAAAGAGGTATAAACAGAGCCATATACAGTACTGTATTGAAGTTCGGCTACCAATATAATGTCAGGATCTGAGAGGGGCTTTTAAACGGAAATAAATAACAATATGTTGTTGAATAAATTCCGCCTGCCTTTGTTGCTGGTCGTTACGGCAATTACAACATAAAACCTCAACTAAGTGCTGGGTGATGGATTCAATTAATGGTAAACTAGGTATTAACAGAAGATGAAAATTTAAATGATTTTCACAATATTTTTGCAAGATACATCTACAGCATCATACACCAACAACACTAGCAACCGAGATACAAAATTTCCCGTCGAGAGTCAAGGAAAGGTAATCAAAAACAGCAAATATGTACTTATGATTCAACATACTGTACTTGAAAAAAAATTAAAGGTCCTAGCCGATCCAACAAACAACTAGTCCATACTCCAACAAAGACAGCCTATTATATATTTAAGAACTAGCAGTTTTTTTTTTTGGAACATCTCTTAAATGTACAGATTTATATTTTGGTCGCTAGGGGCGTTAGAGTGCCCCCGAGTAAGATTTCTTTCTCTCCGGACTCGGGCGAAGACTGAACACTAGCGACAATGGCGACGTTGTTTCAAGGCAACCAAACATAAAAAAATTCGTACTCATTATAGAGATTTCTTTACACAGTCGTGTACCTTGAAACAAAATATGTGAATATGAATGAATATGAATATGAATATCCTGGTCATGAATATCTTCAGATATTGTTTTAATGTCACCCGACGGGTGGTAGAGTCAATGAGAGGGTTAAGTAGTGATAACGGTTGAAAGTCCTAGCTGTCGTTAAGCGAGATGGTCTACATTTCAACTGGAAATGCGACGAGTTAACAACCGAATAAATTTTCAATACTCGTCCGGTTTCGCGTCGTGTTATATTTAACTACACGATTTTTGTTCACTTTCGAAAATATATACCAAAATAATCTCGTTTCGCTTCGAATACAATTCTATTCACACAGCAACATTACTTTCAAAATTTCAGTGGAAACGAAATGTGGCGCAATTTTAGAATATAGATTATTACTTTTCTAATGTCCTGTACACTGTACAGCGAACATATGTCTTACAATGGAACATCCGAAGGTTTGTTCCGGCTATCATTCTTCGCATCGTCAGAAAGTGACTACCAATAGGCTTTATAGGAGGAGTGTATCCTAATTTAGTACATTTCATTATTCGGTTTGTTCCGGCTGTCATTCTTTGCATCGTCAGAAAGTGACTACCGATAGGCTTTACAGGACGAGTGTATCCTAATTTAGTACAGTACATTAACATTATTAGATCTCTATATATAGTTCTCTCTATATATATATATGTGTTTGTGGTACAACACGTTACAGTAAATTACAACACATGTATTTTTTGTAAATTGAAATCGATACAGTAGTGAGAATTTCGTATCGTATATGAAAGGGGAGAATGGGATATGTTCGAGCCCAGCTTTCAGTACAGTTCATTTGCTTTACTGTTAAGTTTATCCTAACTCTAATTAGAAACTAGTTCGAAATTAGATCTTAGCATTTGAATGCCGCAAAATATGTACACGCAACGGAATATCCAATTTCACAGATTTAACTCAAACAAAAACATATCAGTGAAATATCGCCCAATATATAGTACAGTTGTCCCTCGCTATATCGCAGTTCACTTATCGCGGATTCACTACATCGCGGATTTTATATAATATTGTATTGTATGCATTTTAATGTAATATTGTAGGTATGGGGGGGGGGGGGAAATGCCGTGCCGCACAGTACTAGTATGTTTAAGCGCTAAAAGTTAAAAAAAAATTGAATAACCGGTCAAATGATTGTGGCAAAGGTTAATAAAATAAGGTAAATAAGAGTGTGTGAATGATTTATAATGGTTCAAAATACGTTTAAATATATTCAAATAATTAATTAAATATGTGGTTTCTACTTCGCGGAGTTTCGGGGGGGGGGGGGGGGGGGGGGGGGGGGGGGCCGCGATAGGTGAGGGATTACTGTATACAAACAAAAGGCCTTTACAGACAGCTTCTTAACTTATTTTAGTGTTGAACATATGATCTTCTGTTATATATATGTTAGCCGGAGTGGCTACTTCTCGGTAGCTAACAACAGTCGCAAAATTCCCGATATACGACGGACAAGGAACAAAAATTCCGTATGCAAAAGCCGGAATATTTTGCGCTTCAACAAACAGAACAGAACAGACAGACCAGGCCAGACAATACACCGTATTAAAATAGGAGATAACGGGGAAGTGGAAATGACCAATACAGAACAAGGATATCTAGGTCTACACCATACGAAGAACATAAAATCTATTTCACCTTATTAGGCTGAGAAGACAACACATATACAACACGTATAATGGAGATCTATACGAATTACCAATTATAAACTACTGCACGGAGGCACACGGATTGTAGCGGTTATAAATCGATAAACTTTACGTTAAACAAGAGCGAAATGTATATTGCTGTTATTATATTAGTTAAAATAAAATCAACATACCAGATCCGGATTCGATCGTCACGGAGCTGACGTCATATCGATCCATAGGGAGTCCGGACTTGGGAGTAGGCATCGGATCCGATCTGTTAGTCTGTATTCTAAAAATATTTAAACCCATTTATACACTTATAGCAAAACATACAGTAAGTCTTATAAGAATATTTGAAAATGATTCTGCCTAATGACCTGTGAATCAATTATGTCCACATTTTCCCGCACATGTCCTTTATTTCTGAATATTAGGAAATATTTGAGATTTTCAGACTCTTTCAAAATGTAAAAATGACCCAGATAATTCCCACTAGTCAGGGTCTAATTCAGTCCAGCATAATATAGTACTGTATTATAATATACGATGATAAATTCGGTGACATGTTTAAAGCAAAGCTCAGCAAAGGTCATTCCATGAAAATATCAATGATAAGGAAATCCATCATGACTGAAAGCAACCACAGAGACTTAACGCCTATAAGGAAAGTTAATATACGAGATCGACACGGCACTTGAAATACAATAGGGAGGTAAAAATGTTGAAGCATTGCTATTTCTATCGGTCACGAATATTTACCCGCTCTCCATTCTTAAACTTGATTTATGCATGACGTTTATCACGTAGGCCAATGAAGAACCGGTTACCGCACAGAGCCGTGTTTAGGAAAGACGTGATTCATTGTGGAAAATTTGTAGTCAAAAAAGGGCAAAATATTGACGTCAGAAGAAACTACAGGGATAACCAAAGGCCGTAAATAATAATAATGGCAGGCAACCGGAAACACAATACGTCACTGTTCCTTGAACTATGTTAAGCAAAGAAAAATTTCGCTCACTACCTGAGAAAGGAATCGAAGGACAATATTAAACGTATCACTCAGCAAAAGTCACTAGGCTGACTACCAGAATGATTGAATGTAATCATTTTCTTTGCGTGTACATACTACAGTCGTTCCTCGCTATATCGCGAATTCACTACATCGCGGATTTTATATAATATTGTATGGTATGCATTTTAATGTAATATTGTATGTATTTTATTTCATGATGAATGCCGTGCCGTACAGTACTAGTATGTTTAGGCGATAAAAGTTGGAAAAAAATTAAATAACTGGTCAAATGATTGTGGGGAAGGTTAATAATGTAAATAAGAGTGTGTGAATGATTTGTAATGGTTCAAAATACGTTCAAATATATATTCATGATTCCATGATTTAATATCACTCAATACTGGCAAACAAGAGGTCATCATGATATTGTGAATTTTGACCTTCACGTGCATTCATTTGGGTCATTTCAAGGCCAACAAGCTCGTACTGACACAGAGTTGGAGAAAATTTTGACAAGACTGATAATCAGTATGCAATTTCACATTGCGGAAGGAAAATTGCTGCTCGATGAAAGCAGGCAAGCTAGAATTATCTTTAATAATTTAGTACACGGAAGACGAGATGGAAATGTACGTAAGCAAACATCACATGAACAATACTGTGAACTTTTGTACTCGCTGCAAGCAAGTAAGATATCCAATACACAATGGTCTTACGAAAGCAAATTCATATCTTAGCAAGATCTCATGTTAAAGGGAATAACTTGATACGCGCTGTTGGAAGTGTGAAAATTGGTACGGAGGGCAATACTGTACAGAAATTAAAACGAAACTTACTCCAATAAACACTAGTTATCAACAGAATAAGCGCGAAAGTAACGCCGGTAATTATCAACAGTTCCAACCAAATTCGAGGTCTAGATGCATCTCACTTATAATGCATGACAAAATATGCCACGTTAGTTACCTAAACTTGCATCACAATGTGAAAATGTATTAACTAGGAAGGAACAAGCTTTTCTTTTGCACTCATTATTCAATAATTCTTTTGTAGTTAAATAGAAAAAATGAGAAAAAAGATACTCATCAGTCAAGGACTACCTCGTTAAACGACAGTTCACACTTGCGATTGTTATCAAAGCTGTAAAACTACGAATTCCGTTTTTCAGAAAATTTATGAAAAAACTGATATTTCTCATCAAAAGAACATTTAAACATATTATCATAACTTACTTTAGAGAATGAAGATCCATTTCATCGACGTACAAATCATGATTGCTTCCACCGGATGACACGTACAGGTGATTGTCTTGTCCAGAGGGTGGAGAAGAGGATGGAGGAATCTGGATCTGAGACCTGTTTGATATCAGTGCGCTGGATGCCGAAGAAAGGAGCATAGTGCTACCGGTAGACTGGCGTATTTTGAAGCAAAACTGTGGACCCATCCAAAGACGTCGAGCCGGACCTTCGTGAGAAACCATTTCCACCTATATAATAAAACATACATTAGATACGATGAAATCAATAAAATACAGCCTTTAGCATGAGGCCGGAATGCGGGCCCGGAATAAAGTTTATTTGCATGCCCCCTCAATCATGAACACAAAATTTCTTGTTAATAGACTGCAGATGATTAACTAACGAAACAGTATGCAATACATTCGTTATCCGCTGAACACAGCATAATTCTGTCGATACTGGAATCTCATACACGAAAGGGGGCCTGTAGCATTCGCTACTTTGGCTATCATGTTAAACCGGCATCGTTGTCAGATCGTGGGATGCCGATTTCATCAGACAGTATCAGCGTGAGACATGCAGAATACGCTACTTTTGCTACTATGGTAATCCCCCCTGCGCAAATGTAGTTTCTCAAACCTGTGAGAGCCATTCGTCGTATTCCGCGCCGATGCTGCTTTGGCTTTTGATGGATTCCGCAGACGACGGTCTTTGGTCGTGTAAGTCATGGTGCTGATGATCCGAATAGAATTGTCCGTTCACTCGCTCGAACGACGTCTGATCACGTAGTGCAGGCAAACTTCTTTTGTCCGCTAAATCATCATTGCTAGCAACATTGAATTTACATTGATGAAAGTCGGTTATGGCAGTGAAAATTGTTCCAAAAGAATCGATACGACCAAAATTTTATTTATTTATTAACTAATCATCATCAAAAATCGGGCCAAGAATCGATCCACTTTCGGGCCAAGAATCGATCACCCTCATTAATCATTTAAAATCTTTCAGGGATAAGAAATTTCGAAGACTTGATACATGACCTTGGAGTAGAAAATAACAAGACATCAATGAGAGCATCTTTAAATTTTTGAAGGGGAGTCAGTCCATCTGCTGGCGGCTTACATTGTTTTAAATGTTTTTGTGTATGCACCCATATTAAGGAATGGACTGCATAGGCTGCAGCCAATGGCCTCCAGTGAACAGTTATTCCTTTTTCAAAGTATGAATAAGTACACAAAATGTTCTTTTTGAAAATGGTTAAACTAATACAATATAAATATTTAGAAGAAATTTGTTTTCAAACAAATTATTTCAAGGAAATGTTTGAATTTTATGTGATTTTCCATCTACTCGTGATCTTATTGAGTGAATTATCTCGTGATCGTCTGAATTTTTCTAATTACTTACTTCATGTAGTGTGGTGTGATTTCCACCACATCCATGGAACGTGATTTGCGTTGTATTTGTTGATGGGCAACCGCTGTTCCAGGGTACGATGGTGGCATTGGTTTATCAAACGCGCGGTTTTCTTGTTGTGGTTTAAAGCTCAGATTTCGTGACATGGGTTGTTGTGTCTTTGGAATGACGAACGAGCCATCAGCGTCAGGTAGTGCTTTCATGATATCGGAAGACTTGTTGTGATCATAACGGATATTCTGCAACAACAAGAGGCTAATGCGTCATTTATCACCATGAGGTTTACGCAGGGTTGGCCTAATGCGTTTCGTAAAATAACTCGCAAACAAAGTACTAAAAACACAATGCAAATTGGGAATAGCGATGTAAACAATAGAATAATTACTATTATCCAATACCTGCCCAGATAATATAATCACATGGCAATGTTTTGGCAATGCATGCATGCATGCAACAATGCACATTTGCGACATCCTACCAATTCAATGCATTTTTTCACGATAAAAACGAATGACGTACCAATGGACACTTAGTTGACCTGTTGACAACGAGAATAGAAATACCCTACATCGCATACAATGTATATATAAAAGCATTACGTACATTATATTGTAACATTTGGGCACCTGTGACATGCAACCAATTTTAAGCATTTACGACGATAATATAAATGACGTCCAAGCGCCCGGAAACTGCATGACATTTACAAACATTTGTAACTGATATGCGTTGCATACAGCAGCTTTTTATAGTATATTAATTATAATGGTGATTCTACCTCCAACCAATGGGCTTTAAAAAAAAAAAATTCAATACCTCTGAAATCAAAACACCGGTCTCCGTGCTGCTGTTTGATGCATTCAGTGCTGACGTATTTGATGACGTGAGCTCAGACTGAGGAGTGACGCGATCCCTGCGTCGGTTGTCAACTACCAGTAACGAATTGGTGGACAAGAGAGGGAGAGTGACTTCGCCCCACAGCAACAACCTGGAAATTAGTAACAAAAACAAAAGTTAGAAATTGCAGTAGTAGGTACAATCTGTATTCCTGGTCTGATTGATAATTATTAATCGAACACGATGATTTTTAGAAAAAATTCGGTTCGGTCAAAAGTTTTTGGACCAGTTCTTTCACTGTTAAAAGCGGCAGCGCGTCAACGACTATGCTGTTAGCATGGCGAAGAATTTTTTTGACAAGAAAATTAGACGTCATTCAAGAACGATCGTGTTTGAGCAATTGGAATAAATGACTATACAAAAAATTCAGATTTTCTGAACATGGGAAACGTTATCTAATGCCATGCATAAATATTTCATGGCTGCCAAAAAAATAAAATAAAACATTGTTTAAACTTTGCCTGTATCTAACATCGTGTACATTAAATATTTAGGCTAAGAATCGACTGTTGAATATAAATGAATAATGCGCCTCGTGTTAGCGAGGTTTTCTATGAAAAATATTAATCACTTGAAATTGTACAATCACAACCATTAAAAAACAAACAAGATGGAATTGTCTACGTGGTTGAAAATTCTCCACAATAGAAAAAAAATTGTTCAAAACGATAAAGAAACACGAGTAAGTTGGCCACGAATCAGCTCGATAAACAAACAGACGGCAGTCGTGAGATTTCAAGGAAAGAGAATAGGGAAAAACGATACATAGGAATCACGGGATTACCCGAAGGATCCACAAACTTTTTACACCATCAAACCGTTGTTGTAAAACTTGAATGCTCATAGACCCTAAGAGGCTCAAATATTATGCTAGCAATACGAATATGAAAGAGGAAACCATAGCAAAAATTATATTCCATGTCCTCTCTATCTGAGATTCGTTCAGTGAAAGATATTGGCAATAGACTTCACAAATAGGATATTGCTAAAATGCGGTTGAATTTGATACCACCGTAGTGAAGTAACTCCCGATATTTAATTAACTGTTTCAACGACCAATAAAATTCGTTTATCGTAATAAACCTGCTGCATTCGATCAAAAATCCACTTACAAATCTGTCAAAACAAGGTTCTCATTCCGGGAAAAACGTATGGCAATTTTACATCTACAGGCTTATTCACAAGCGTACTAATAACATGTGTATATGCGCGTTTATGAGGTCTAAAATACGAAAGAAAATCTTACACACGTCGACATGTACAAATTACCTTTGATGGGAGGGCAACGCCAAACTAACACAATAAATTTCATAGCAAGGTTTGTAGTTTCCTCATATTTTGCGTGCAAAATTATTGTCAAACCTAGGCTGAAATTTGAAGAAACGAGCTATATTGTTTTTCAACCCGTTAAACTACAGCTGGTTAATAATTTATAACATAGATGAAAGCGGCGATTATACAGTCATCTATTTAAAATTGGGCATTCGAGCATATTCTATAGGGGAAAGATCGCTAGTCGCTAGTAACAGTAATGTTGTATATAGTACAGTTGGCGAAATAGAAAATTAGATTTTAGTCACTTCTTGTGCGAAATTCTCGAAACTAAATTATATTACGGATTAACAAAGGTAATCACCAATCACCGTATGTTATATGCCAGCTTAGGCTGATTAATAACTTTTCCAGTACGGCATATTATGTTCAAAATTATTATCATCCATTCTTATCAATTCATACAGGGATGAGTGAAACACAGAATGGGTATGCAACAAATTAAAAATCCTTGAGCCTTCACAAACAATTACGAACTACAGTGTGAATTATACGGATCGACATTCCGATAGAGATTGGTTCACCAGGTAGCACTGAGCGACTTCTGGCTGGCACTGGCACTGGCGCAGCAGGCTCTGTGTATATCATATTATATTATACTAGCTAAATTTT
Source organism: Halocynthia aurantium (assembly GCA_013436065.1). Taxonomy (NCBI): domain Eukaryota; kingdom Metazoa; phylum Chordata; class Ascidiacea; order Stolidobranchia; family Pyuridae; genus Halocynthia; species Halocynthia aurantium. Next base: position 172,215 of record QXVX01004024.1, read on the forward strand.
AACGGACTCAGCGTATGGGTCCCGACAGGGATATTTCAAGAAATTTTAATTTAGTGTACTTCATTATATTTACATGCGGCAGGGTACACCTAAGTCACCTCGCCAGATTTGGGATCCAGGGGTCTCAGAGGAAAATATAAACACACACACACAGACTTTCTCAAATAAACATCACATAAACGCACATCAGCTCCAGTGATTGGTTTATTAATACAGACCTTTGAAAGTGCCACTGGAATCGCACAGCGGAGATAAGATCAATCGGAGAGTCGTCCGACACCTTAGCAACGCCGAGATGTGGTCGCGCTTCCAGATGGTGTTCGGTAAGAAAACCGTTCGAACTGACAACGAGTAAGCATTGCCCACCATTAGAGGAAGACGATATTGGCACTCGACGCATAGTTGTATCGTGGTTGCTCACTAAAACGAAAAAAGATTGGTTTATGTACAAACGACAGGAGTACGGTTTATTAAAGAAAAGTACTTTTGTTTTTCACAAATAGCGCAAACACAGTAAGAATTTCTAATAAAAAAACAGCTGATACATGAAAAACCACCTATTTTATTAACTCGAGACACGCAAGAATTATAATTCTCACTGATAAGACGGAAAAAACCTACAAACATTAAAATTAACCAATTGTTTTGGATGGGAAATAATCCAATACAGGTAATACAATAATTTTGTGAAAAGGTTGGGCATTTCCATACTATTAGATATAACAGATTCATCACCAAACAGGTTTCTTGTCAAATAAGAAAAATAAGAAAAAATATAATTTAGTTTAGTATATACAACAGTAGAATATTTTTAGGAAATGTTCTAATAATATCAGTCGGCTAATAATGTTACGGAGGTGATTTGATTCGCAATTGCCAGAATACTCAAATGACTTTCTGGAAGACTCTTTATAAGCAAACACTGCAGTTTCATTTGCCAGGGATTTCACTGTGTCATAGGTCAGTCACGGTCAAGCATAACATAATATATCATCCAGCCTTTGATGAAACTGTGACAGACGTAAAGGTACATACAGCAAAGTCTATTTATAATAAACTGATAGTAATACAGTACTGTCGATATATAGGATTTCTGACAAATTAACACCCATCATACATACTAGGAAAAAAGTATGAAATGAAATCCCATTATGGAACGCAGGGACATGTTTGTGTAGCTGTCAAGTCTCATGGACCGCGCTCGTTAAGCAGATATTAACATAGATTATATTACGAAAATCTGAAGAGTGCCAAAGGACGCCCAATGAGCAGATTCAGCAGGCGCCTTTACCTGAACACAGCCTATATTTAGGTTGCAAATAATAGTTACTTGTTGAATTCTTACTAAAGTTTCTTTGATTGAAAAAAATATTGTATTATATAATAATATACAGTAGTTTATTCTATAATCCAGCGTAAATTTATCCCCAGGTGGTAGATTTCGCTTACGCAGGGAGTAAATTTGGGGATTATATACTTTATTAGAGTCTCATTCATTGATGTGTATTCTCATTGACTGACTTTGTTTTGTCCCTGGTATTGGAATCCGTAAATCATTACTTGCTCATAAATAAGTAAAATAACTTTGCTGTAAATCTGAAACGCCAATGGTAAAAACATTAATTATCCTTTGTCGGTTACTGTATCATGATATAGTTGTGAACTCAAATCATTGAATAGAACAGGGTGAGGGGAAACGAAGAAAAGTTGAAAACCCTAATTTTAGACATTTGGTCATCAGATATGGATAATACTCGAAAAATACGAATACGATGATATAATCCATAAATACTACTGTATGTTCTGAAAACCCAATCACTCCATAAGCATAAGTCAATTTATCTTCATCACTCCATAAGCCTTAAAGTAACAGCAGCGATACAGAAACCTGATTCACCACTAGTATACACAGTAGCATAGATTTCACTGTTAACTAGGGATTCATCAAGTCGTTACGTCATTATTACTTCCTTCCATAACTATTTTTGGATCAGTCAGTCATTCACTCACTCAGTTCACCTTATGACTCAGAGAAATCCTTCGCTAACCTACCCTTTACCTAAGTTTACAAGTTAAGTTTGAATGTAATCTTCACCAGTTTGAAATACTAAAGAGCCGAATACAACTACAAACGCAACCACGAATTTATCATTAGGGAAAACATTGCAGTCGACTGGTTTAACTATTATCGCAAAAAAATTATCACTGAATATTGAAAATTCAAAAACCTTACTTATTGACCTTATTGACGAATAATTTGAGTTTTTAGAAAACAGGAATACTGTTTTCATGTAACAAACCTCTCCGCTACTGATTGCACATAATAATATTACTCCAATTGTAAGTAAGTATTACCCCAATTGTAGGTATGTGAATAGCTTGCTATAGCTAGTAAACTATATTTTGAATACATTTCTCAACCCATGTGGTACAATATTTACTTCACAGTCTTGCGATTAAACTATTTTTTCAAGTTTGAGAAAACGGGGAAATTTTGTTTTATTTCACTCACGGGTAAGAGAGTTTTTTTAACATTGATTCAGGGGCCTCTAAGTAAGTGATTCCAACATGGAATATTTTAAATATAGGAGGGAAGGGGGGAATTTGAAAATGTTGTTTTAAGAATATAATAAGAACATGTTTAATTACACATGCGGTTGTAAGATATAGCTATTTCCCTAAGTACAATACAGTATAACCTCGTACTACGAGTACATTATTGTGCGGGCAACTTGCTTTACGAGCTACAATTCAATAGATAGCGTTGCCAACTGACGTCATCGATTCCTAAGAATTCTGAGAAATAGCACGTGCTCAATTTACCGCGCTCCTCCCACCAAGCGCAGCCTGCACTCGCTCAATTCACGCTCAAACACTAATAAAACCTTCTCTTTTCTTGTATAATCTCTTATATCTTTATCACATGTACACATGTATTGTTATTGTATTTCTTGCTGCACGTTTTTCTGTTTAAAAAATACCTTATAGGTATTTACTTTGTAATACGAGAAAATTGTAATACGAGCTCGGTCTGCGAACGAATTAAACTCGTACTGCAAGTTCCTACTGTATATTATATTTTTCATTCCTTCAAATAATATACCGGTAGGTATCATTTTAAAATGAGCATGAACACTGAGTCAGTATGAAATCTAAGCTAAATATTTCTAATTTCAATATTTTGCATGTAAATCTGTAGATTTGGTAATGTGGTAGACAGCGAGGGGATAATTTTGAAGCGTACGTAAGAAAAAAAAATTCGTACTAGTCTGCCCCGCTTAAAATTACCATGACCACTCTACTCCATGATGCAAGAACTGTAACGCGCATTCCATAATATACTCGATCACCGATCACTAGGGAAATCCAGTATTATTAACAGAAAGCAATACTGGTACTTGTTATGATCTCAATACGCCGTAAGTACAGTATTAGAATGCTTCTTTTCAGTGTCGCATAAGATCATCGATAATTAAGACAAATTTTAGTAACTCTCAATGGACCTCTGGGTCATTAAAAATAGCTCCATATAGATCTAGTTCAATCTCGTTTCAAGCCATGTTAATTGACCTACATTAGTCATTCACTTTTTGCATTTATGAGCAATTAACCGACCCGACCATTTGCATATAGACAATCATTATTACACTACATTACAGAACGCTTATGCATATCCGATATTCACAATTACACCATTGCCATTAGTCGAATATTTCATCCCATCAATTCGATTTTACATAAACTAGAAATGTACGTCCTGTTTTCGTATATGTACTTTATTTTAATAATCACTGCGATTCACTCCTAAAATGAGCAGATCAGCAACGAGGTGGAAAACGACAAAGCTGTCCACTAAAATAGGTTTAAATTTATGTAAGCTTAAACAAAGAGACTGGAAAAACAACTAATGATACGTATAGAAAACTTAATACACTTGTTCCTTGTTATATGCAAGGGATGCGAATAGTGTAACTTATTTCAATTGAAAAACAGGGATGAGTTCTGACCACAATGTAAAATCATAATTTAGTCACCATTTCATACCATAAAGGCACAAATACGTTATCACAAGGGAACATAAATATATATTACATTGCTAGTATTCAACATAATAAGTTCATTGCAAAGCTTTATAATAAGTGTAATCACCAAGAGTGACAGGCGTATGGGCACCGCGGGACGAGTGGTTGTTGGGCATGGTTACATGATTGAGGTTGAGGGTTGTCAGGGTCCCCAAACACAGCAAGAGGTGAAGGCTGCACGCAAATCGTTCACGCAAAGCCTTGCATAGCTGCAAAATGTTCTCCTGGTGGACTGGTAGAAATAGGTCCCTTGCCTAACTCCGAAATCGCATAGTATGGGTTTGCATATAACGAAGGCTAGTGTGTAACATAGGGCAGTCATAGTCTTGTACGGATATCACGACTGTAAAAACTTGAAGAAGATTATAGTGGATTTCGATCCCGTTTCCCTTTATTCTATATTGTAGTTTTGAGTGACTTTTTTTTCTATAAAATACTGAAATTTCGCGGGATTTAAGAGCATTTAAAGAGAAATCATTAGAATATAGCACAGTTCCTACGTCATAGCATCTTTTTACATCCGGTTTGAACTGAAACAGCTTGGCCAAAAGTTCATTAGGTAAATAACCAATCTCCGATTATATACACTATTCAATTCCACGAACGTTGAGGGAACGAGAATAATTCTTATAACTTACTCTTGGGGTTTTTGTACCAAATGCACAGATTTTATGAATTTGGAATTGATCATTAACTAAGCATACAAACTACGTCAGGTTACTTAGTAATACACAATATATATGAAATAGCTATCAATTTCAACTTGAACGATCATAACAAATCCCACATGAAATTTGCATCGATAAGCGATTATCTGATGTCCCAACCCCTAGGAAACTACATTTCCATTTCAGGTAACTAATTACAAAATCGCTACATGAAATCAGACTATCATTTGGTTACCTCCTAGTTCGCTTGTTTAAAGCAATTACCACGAACAAGCTAATTTAGAGTCGATTTGAGCAACAACACAAAATGTTCCAGGCAAATCAGTCAGGCAATGGGTGATAATCGATAAATAAACGATTCTTGTGGACTGCAAATTGGTCGATTATCAATTTTCTGTTTATTTGTAACCTAATATTCGAAATGAGGAGCATATGAATACCTGACTTCAACACTCATATCTTACAAGCTGGTGTCTAATAATTCATCTGTTTATTCATATTCCAAAGTATACAGTGATATTGCACACTTAAAACAACGAAAGTGATTTGAATTTTCTATTACTTTCCTTATAGGAAATTGTAAACTATGGAGATGTGGCGGAATGGAGCAAAGAACAGCAAAAACTACATTTGCGGTGTTAAAACCTTTTGGAAAATACCTAATAGCACAAATTGGGTAGGCAGGCGTACAACTAATTCCACTTACGTATCGTGTTATCGAGTTCAATGGGGTTATTACAAGATAATATTCATTTCTCCCAACAATCACTTCTCAAAAGAGAAATGAAACTGTGATGATCAATCGCAAAATATTACAGAATTTACCATTTTAATATTAGTTACGCATGATACAAAAAATGTCATCAATGCGTTATATTTGTCCCAACTGTTTGGCTGTATGAAAATAGGATTTATTGTATGAAAATGGCATACAGGAGGTCATCTCAAAGGTCACGAAACGCATTTTTCAAATTATAGATCTGCTAATACAAGGCACGTATTTACCTTCTTCAATACTCGCAATTTTACTTTTTCTGTCTCCTACCAAGCGCCTACCCAATTAGAATAAATTCAGCAGTGAATTTTAGCTAACATTTCTCTGCTTGAAATACAGACAATAGTTTACGAATTCAGGAATTCACTATACAGTAGGTCCAGCCGGTTACGGAAGCGCGACTTCAAGTTAAACGAAGTTAAACGAAACTAATTCCACCATAGGTCAAATAATATAAACACTCTTTAAACAACGTTTAGTGCTCATCGTCACAGGGATGAATCAAAGAATGAATTTTGCAAGGCAAAAATGTACGGATCATATCATACTGCCATGTGTATGATAATCAAGCACTACGTATATCTAATTTAACTTTTTATCTTAACAACGTTATAAGGAAACTTTATTCAAAGACCTACTGTAATTGCGAAAGAATTATGTCAAAGTTACAGTGAGCGATCAAATTTACATACATTGCTATCTCTAACAAGTACATTGGCAACACTGACGAACATAAGCTCGTTTACTCAGCACACACATACATGAGATAATTCAATCTATTGGGAATTCAGACCAATCGATGTCGCGGTATACGACGATGAGGTTCTCCTAATGATTTTTTCAGGAGTTTTCTGATCAGTTAGTTACATAAAAGTCCCAAATATCCATCGTAATTATATTTAATATGTTAGTTAGTCCACTTTCAAATCAGCAGTGATCACTTTTGGTTTTTATATGTTTGGTTTCATACTTCAAAAAATCGATGAAAATCTAATGGAATATACAAACAACAAAGTCTCCAGAAAAATTCTTTTGTCTCTACGGGATCTCCATTTCGATTTTAGAATCTTTATAAATCTGTCGGAAAAGTCGACTCACAGCCAGGTTTGGTTGGGTTCCGTATATCCACGAATCGCGTAAAGATATAAGAGGAAACTGAGAATATTGTGAAAAAATTATACTTTTTCTTTCGATTTTCAATGTTTGCTACATACCAAAAAAACAGAAATTAACACGACCACGACGATCTAATGGTATGTAGATACGATTTTGGAATCATTCATTGAATATCATTCAAAACGTATCGCTCACTCGACTAGTAAATATATGTCATATCATATACGTTAGCTCCATACATTTCTCGCTTGCCGCGGTAATGTACAGCAAATATCTGTGTGGAGTCATTGTATAATTAAGAGGAAGGAGATGATAGATCACGTAGCATCGACAGACAAGCTGATACGTGGTTAGACGGAAGACAATAACCTTTTCTTCATTCGTTTGAGAGCACGATATTTTTCTGTTAGTTAGGACCGAATATATTATTAACGATACTTGATACCAGCACGTCAGACACAACATCAAAAACGAAGCGGACATTCGTAGTATCAGTTGCGCACGTGAAGTGCGTGTAAATTTCTCTTTCTCGCGATTTCCTATTAACCGATGAGTTTAGCGCTTCGAACTGTTGACGAATGTACATAGAAGCCTCCGAGTAATTGCTCTTTCCCTTAAAATCCGCGAAGCACTTCGTCAGGGGGTATTTCTCTATCTTCTCCTCGAACAAATCCTTTTTATTCAGAAATAGGATCATGGCAGTGTCAACGAAGAATGGATTGTTGCAAATCGACTTGAAAAGTTTTAAACTTTCCTTCATGCGATTCGTTTCCCCGTCTTCGTCAAGAACCTGATCGTAGGCAGACATGGCGACGCAAAAGATGATTGCGGTTACGTCCTGAAAACAGTGTATCCACTTTTTTCTCTCTGTCCTTTGCCCACCGACGTCTATCAAGGTGAAATTTAAACTCTTGTATTCGAAATGGGTTTCATGAATTCCGGTAGTTTGAACTCTACTTCTGAGAACATCTTGTTCGGTGGGGATGTAATCGTCTTGGCAAAGTCTATCAAGATTGTCAAAATAGTATTGCGCTGAATCGTTTAACTGGTATTCACTTGAACGATCAAAACATTTGCGGACACCGCCGTCTGCCCATAACCTCTCCAAAGCCTCACCTATATCGGACGATATATCTGCGTCGTTCAAATAAGATGACCGCACTTTATTTGCATCTATAATTCTGTCTGTATTCTCAAATCCAATGTCTAGTTTTTCCATCGCAGTTATGATAGATACCATCGAGTGGATTACGTTTGTGTATACGATCTGTTTGTAACTCAACCTTTCTTGTTCAGGAAATCCTTCTTTGTGTAAAATTCGTAACTGTTTGGCGATCGTACTCTTGCCCGATTCGCCCGCTCCTAGCAAGAGAAGTTTTACGTTCTTCGTTGACGCGGAGGCATCTAATTTCAGTTGCTTGTCTATGTTCTTCGAAACCTGTACGGCTTCCTTATCCAGCTCATCCTTGCTCGGTAAGCATCCCATTATTGTATTACCTTCCTCACTGAACCAACGGACTATTACGTTATTACTTATAGGCAAGATGGCGTATTTTCGATTCAATACACTACATCCACGCAGACTGGATTGGCTTGAACACAAAATAACACATTTAGAAATAGCACTCTATATTTCTTTCATATTCTGACATTTTTAAACTCAGTTCACATTCCATTTCTAATCTGCCACTCACCTATCACTGAATTAATAATAAACAGTGATTAAAGGTACATCATCTTCATTAAAACTACAGGTATAAGTGGAACCAGGCTACTACCTTGCCTGTAACTTGCATTACTTTCCTTTCTGAAAGTCCACCAACACAGTAAGTTATATCATGTAGAAACTCGGTTATAAATTGCAACTAATTGGTACCGGAAAGTGCCATATCACGACTAGAGGAGTTTCTAAGACAACTGTAATCGATAACGACGTTAATACGATAGTCTCACATTCTAATTTAGGCACTGCTGTGGCAAACCATCTCAAACAGTTCATATCTCCTACACTAACTCTGTATTTAGCCAAATGTATTAGCTAAACATATTTCATTAGCTGCGCGGAAGGCGTTGGTGGAGGAGATATATCTACCGGAACGCGGATGGCGTAGGTACAATGCCTCATTCAACCTTTGTTTTATGTAGTTTGGAACACCTAATCGTTTCAAGCGGCTCTAACGGCTGGTAGCTCATAATTTGAAGCCATACATGCTATGAAGAAATTTAAACTACAATGGTGAAATCGTATCCATTCAAACTTTGTTCCTGTAGTATGAAATACCCATAAACTTTGAGCGGCTCTAACGGCTGAGAACTCATGACTTGATTCCATCCATGATACAAGGAAATTTATGCTACAATGATGACATCTTCTCCACGTAGCCCAGTCACACAAGTAGAACTAAAATTGAACTATGAATCAATGCACTCGAACAAACCTCACTCGTTGGTCTAATAATAATCCAATACTTATCATACTAATGATTAAGCATCAATTCAATCAGTAGTTTAACTGCAATACACTACATATTCAAGCTTGAATAGCCAATGTGACAAAACAGGTCAGATAGAAAACTTACGCAATATGAATTGTTGTAACTCGTTTTTGTTCAGAGTAACCATCCGGTATCATATGAATCATGGTTAGAAGAAAATGAATCATTGAAGAATTAAATCGCTTTAGGTCGCCTCTACCAAGCTCACGCTCGTTAAGAAAAATATGATATTGGATACCTAGGTCCTGTTTAAATACCCAAAACCCCGACGGGGAATAATGACTTTCATTAACTGCAATATTCATCACGATTTTTGGTAATATATACATGTTATTTGGAATCCACATTTGAGACAAACAATCTTTGAACAGGCGGAATGACATTCTGAGACTTGGTGAAAATCTTTTTACAACTTTTAGCACAAATAATGAGTGCTGCAAATACTGTACACATAAATATGCAATTACAGTGGAGGAAATTTATCGGAAGAAAATCTGTTATTTATTTGGATAGGTGTCAAAATAATCCTCATTAAACTGCGTAATATTTACGCGTTGACAGGTTGAGATAATTCACCGACAATCATCAATCGATTTCGACGGTATTAGACAGACTTTTCATCGAAGAGCTATTGGCAAAGTCAGTCTTTTACTGCTCTTATTTATCCAAAACATGACGCCATGACGGATAAGACTGGTTGCGTGGTAGCTCACGCGCAGATATCGACATAGTAAAATAATTTACAAGAAGGCAAATTATATGCGCTCTCACGAACTTAACGTGTAACAAACATATTTTATCTCTCACTTAGACAGTGGGTTTTCTTTCCTCAATTTTTTTTTCGATATACCCTACAGCAGTGGCCCTCGAACGTTTTTTGAAGGGGCCCCTATTTTCGAAAAAAATCTTAAATCAGTGAGTAATCACGACCCCAACAGGAGCAGATAGTTTACAGAGGAAAGTATTTATTAATGAGTTACTTAATTACTTAATTTCCTGACAGAAAAATCAGCTGGTATTACATTGATTTTGCCATGTTTTGCTGACAGGATTGTTACTACATGCTGAAAAGACGTTTATATGGGAATGTTACTCAAAATAAATGTCACGCAGCAAAACTGTTTCATAAAATGCAGCAGGCATATTTCTCTTGTTTATGAAACAATAGGCAACCCCAGAAGTGAGGTCACGACCCACAGTTTGGGGATCACTGCCCTACAGCATATAAAACAAGTGATTTAAGATATAGATGACACGCAGAAAAGACCGTATCCTGAAATTTCCGAAAAGCCTTTCAAATCGGGGCTATACTTCTCAAACTGTCAGGTGTATTAATGGTCACCCAACCATCTAATATACCAGGCTGCTATACACCAGTGGTTCAAGAAGTGGGCGATGAAAAGAACAAAGTGTCAGTTAAATTTATGATTCACATTCACCACGCCTATGTAATTACCAATACTACTTGAACACTATGATAAATAGTGGCGAGTTCCAGACCAGAAATGCAACAAGACCTCATCTTGCTGTATTACTCAACAGTTTACGCATTCATTGACCTGAATATACAATCTAACGACCTAAAGTCGGCCATTTTGTTACGTATTATCAGAAACCATAAATACACTAAAATCAAAATAGTATCTTCTATTAAGCCATATGGTCTTACACTCTAAAAACGGGCTCGTGATGTCATAACAATTACGTAATAGAGTCGTGAGAATATATTAGATAAGTGAGTTAAAATTAGCGTAGAAACAGAGGACGTCATCAAGTTTCGTGTAACTAGTTGAGTTTCCTATCATTTGATCCCCATGATTTTTTGCTAAGTGTTATCAAGCCTTACAACTACATAACAATTTTTAGGTTTTGCTTTGATCGCAGCTAGGTCTCTATCTCACATATGCTGTCAATCGCGATCGACAGTAATCAGATCAGTAGAAATACTACACTGAGTTAGTTCATTCTAATACAGTGGTTCTTAACCTGGGGAGCGTGTCCCTTGAGGTGCGAGGAAGCATTTTCAGGGGTGCAAGAGAAGTTTCTGAATTTTCGATAGAAACTTTTTTCTAATGGAGCCTCACTTTAAAAAGTATTAATATCAATAAAAAACCACAACAATAACTTAGCCATCAGAAAATGGAATATTATTTTATAGGCATATGTAAATGGATGTATTTATTTTCACTGAAATTATCTTACAATAAATGTAATTTCCTTGATATATAAATAGAAACAAATTTTTCAAGGGGTGCGATAACTTATTTTCAGATTCGAGAGGGTGCCTATCCCTAAAAAGGTTATGAACCACTGTTCTAATACGATGCACGTAGTTCAATACTCAACTATACCTACAAGTCCCATCACACGCCCTTAAGTTGCATGAACCTCAAAAAAAAACTTTATCCGACTTCAACTGGTGCGAGGTAAAATTATATAGGTGTGAAAGCCCACCCAGAAAGGGGATAATCGGGGAAATGCCTTCATTGGCCAGGAACGCATAGTGGGTTTGTAGCGTGACAAGGACCCAAAAAATCCTTTCATACGCTTCTCACACACAGACACATAGAATATCTCCGACAAATGCGGCTAGATGCCCCGGAGCCCCGCTCTTGACAGCCTCATAAATGTGCGACAAACAATCGGACAGTTTTATTAAAGTAAAGGTGGTAGTACACAGCAAAGGAGGTAGCACTCGTCTTGTATCCAGATTTTTTTCCTAAATATTCGTATTATTATTATGACTGCTTAAGATATTCGATTTCACTGCCAAGCATTTTATTCAAAGAATGCAACCTGTCCATTCACTTGATATGTATTTCATTTCATCAGTGTACGCGCTGAGCTAACGAAATTTCACATCAATACTCTGCCTATCGAACGTATCTTTGAATAACTACATATGAGTAAAACTAACGTAAACGTTCAAGTCATTGCTGAAATTTATTTGTTGCATGACTGTAATCTCTTCAAGATTTCAATACAAAAACGCAGAACGCTAAATGACACTACATCATACTGTGAGACGACAGAAAAAATACTAGGGCCATCTAAGAGAAGGCTTATGAAAAAACAATAAACTGGTAAGACTCATAACAGCAAATCGGCTTCCGTTTAAAGAGAAACAAAGAATGTGTGAATAATCCATAAACAGTAGACGCTCATTATTCGCTGCTTCGCATATTTATATATGAATTTGCAAGATCTTATGCTGGACCTACTACTACTACTACTACTGCTATTGGTGGTTAATAGCTAAAAATATACCTATGGTAATAATTACGTTTTGACAACCTTTGGTTTTCCAAAGTTTGAAATATTCAAAATATTTAATTATGGCATTGTATCTACATTAATATCATGTTCACGTTTGTGTCATATTCGGTCGTTAGAATAATAATAATAATAAATTATCTAAAAAGGGTAAAATTTTACGAATGCAATAGAGAGGGCATGGAAAACAATCCGTTTACTTTCAAGCACGGATGGATGGTAGCCTAATGTTGGTGGAGTCTAATTAATTGTTCGCGATAGCCGTTGGCTAGGAGTTAAGTGGTATAATAGCGTCAATATAGTAGCAGGATATTTATTATAAAGGGATTAAATTCGCACGGACATTCTTCACTTAATACGCGAGATGGCGATGTCATGAGTACAGAATAACTGCATGTATGTTGCATCGTATATAAGGTCTTTCAGCAGTATAAAAGACTCTCCTAGACTGTCAAAACAATAAAAACTTTAAAAATTGTCACCGGGGATTATTATCCACGTGATAACATTTCGAAGACAACACAGTGATGTCTAATGTGTTTTTTCTATATTTTTTCACATAATAACAATTTCCCGTTTGGAATTTTTTCCGTAGAGTAGTATAATAGTAAAAGGGGGTCTTTTGGAATGTATATGCAGTGTATGTGTGGGTCGTATAATGGTAACAAAGTGGTAAAATGTAATACTGTGAAATACACTGTATATCATTTTGTTTGGAAAGTCAATTGAGACAGACTTCATTCTGAACCTCTATTGAACAAACTGTCCCGTTCGTAACACTGCAGGTACGACGGGATCAGTTTTTACATTCAAGTATTACCACATAAAATCCATATAGGTAAAGGATACAAGAGGGAAACGACATTTAAATGAAATAAAACGGGTTATAAACGGGTGGGTTCAATAAAAGACCTGAATCAACCGAAATTCAATATGATAAAATACATCCGTTCATAAATACTTTGTCGTCTATGATCGCCACAGTAATTCGGTTTTGCTTGATTATGAGAGGATCGTGAGATTGCAACAAGAGTTTCGGTGAAATCGACGTGGACACATCAATCAATAGAAATACGATTAAACCCATACATAGTAGTAGTAAGTATAGCTTTTGTGTTTTTAGAAGTCTCTGTGGTTTCGGACAACAACTACAATAACATTATTGCCGTGGGACACTATGCTCACACAGTAGGTGTATTCCTGGATAAATCGTTTTCAACCGGAGCCGAACACGTTATCGATAATTTTTCTCATTAAAACGTCCGAAACAGCGTCGAATACGAAGCGCACATTGCCAGTGTCCGTGGCGCACGTAAAGTGCGTGTATATTTCTTTCATGCAATTATTTTTGTTCGCTGCTTCGAACTGTTCCTTGATGTGTTCCGAGGCGTCGGCGTAGGAGTTCTCTCCTTCGTATTCCTTGAAGCAGGTATTCAGGGGGGATTTCTTAATTTTCTCTTCGAACAAATCTTTCTTGTTGAGGAACAATATCATAGACGTCTTTGCGAAGAAAGGATTGTTGCAGATCGACTGGAACAACTTCAAGCTTTCGATCATACGATTAGTTTCCTCGTCCTCGGCTAAGACCTGATCATAGGCGGACATCGCCACGCAAAAGATAATGGCAGTGACGTCTTGGAAACAGTGAATCCACTTTTTTCTTTCGCTACGCTGGCCACCGACATCTATCAGTGTAAAGTTGAGATTCTTATACTGAAAGGTCGTTTCTATAATGCCAGTGGTTTTGACTCGAGTTCTTAAGACGTCCTGTTCGGTTGGAATGTAATCCGGACTACATAACCTATCTAGGGCATCAAGATAGTAGGTCGCGGAATCGTTAAGCTGATACTCTCGAGATCTTGCTACACAGGCTTGAACACCTTTGTCCATCCAAAGTCGTTTCAAAGCTGCTCCTATATCGGCCGTAATATCTATTTCTTCCATGGTCTGACTGGCTGCTCTTACTTTTCTTCCGTCTTCTTCACGTTCGTTATCTTCGTAGTCGATTCCGAGCGACTCCATGGCTTTAACTATAGCCACCATTGACTGTATAGTGTTAGTATAAACAACAGGTGCGAAATTCTTACGTTCCTCTTCTGAAAACCCGTCTTGGTGCAGGATTTTCATTTGCTTTGCTATGGTACTTTTACCCGATTCTCCGGCGCCAAGTAACAAAAGCTTGACTTCTTTCCTGGCATTTTCTGCATCTTTCTTCAGCTGCTTGTCGATTTCCTTAGATTTGGAAACAGCATCTCTGTCGTTTTCTGACTTTGATGGCGCGCAACCCATTTTCTTTGTTTGCAATTAGCAATGTAAAACAGAATAGTTTCAACGAGTCTAGGTTATTTTGATCTATAACTATTTCAATCAATAATATTAGCCTGCAAGAATAGCATATACATGTAAAGCATAACGAATTACGAACTAGACATCACGAATTTATGTGTAACTAAAAGACTAGACGAGCTTCCAAATCAGTTCACTCTCTTACTCTCCCTTTCCCTGTACAGTACTTTCATGTACTGTAGACTCTCTAAGCAAATAATAAACTGAATTTCTACTGGCATAAACTACGATAATATTCTAAAACACAAAATATAGAATTGAACACCGCTTGGGTAGTACTGGCTCTTGTGAACTCTTCTGACCAGTAAAAGTACGACTAACAATAAAGTATCCAAAACGCGCTGAAGAAAACAACGCCCAATTTCACACCAAATACTGACTGTGCGACTACCCACGCATAGCCTAACTGCGAGCATCGCACATTCACTCGTACGCTTGTACAGAATAACCGCACACGCAAGCACAATTCTGCAGTTTGTTCTTTATGCATACGGGGAATACTCGACTCGGCTCTGGAGGAAACATTACCACTTCCCGGTGAGGTATTTCCTGTTACTGTGTTCAGTTAACGTCACTGCAGCCAGCACTAGTGCAATTGCCAATGTATGTCTAATACTTCGTTTATGACAATATAGCATGTTGGCAAGTTGCATTTTATTACGATATGTGTGGACGATAACTGAATAGGATAATGATTTAATTAATAAATTAAGTTCACAACAACACTCAACCCTTAAAAAAGCATTTAAAATCCACAACTCAGTACATTGGAATCAATACGATCATACCACACTTGTCCTGAAAACATCATATCAGTAACGACTACTTCTATACTGGAAAATCTAAATATCTATATTAACTCATTATATATATATAAGCATAATGCATATAAACTACGTCGCTAAATTTGATTGCTACATGCACACTGTAGAGTAGCGCAGATGTCCAATATGATACGTACTGTAATTACGATGGCCAGAATTCTGCAATTTCAGACTAATTAAGCACAGACCTTCACAGCTAGAACAGACAATAGAACTCGCAAGAAGAAGGTATTTAAATTAAGAGCAGGGCTGTTTACAATGGACAGTAACACTTTTGCGGACGTGACGATATTGTCGAGCAAGGCGCGAGACGGATAACACTTCCAACATAATGCAACTCCGCACGAGCCAGTATTTGCTCTAGAACGATCTATTTGATTATTTCTAATGACACAACGACAGACAAAGAAACTTGACGTATCTGAAGGATATCGCTGCTTTACTGAACGATAAGGTTGGCTACACACGGTCCGATATCCGGCAATTTGGACGACAATTATAATACGCATTTGACGTTAACGAAATTGAACCGCCTGTGTCTACTCGATTTAATACGGAATTGTGAACCTATAGCGCCATCCACTGCAATATTGTACAAAGAAGAAATGACTACATTTTGAACCTCACCGATGGTTAAAACAGCGTATGATCGGTTAGGTTCAATAAAAACAACCCCCAAACAAAATTCACGGGGAAACATCAATCAACAGAAATACAATTGAACCCATACACGGTAGAAGTAAGTATAGCTTTTGTGTTTTTTAGAAGTCTCTGTGGTATCGGACAGCAACTGCAATAACATTATTGCCGTGGGACACAATGCTCACACAGTAGGTGTATGCCTGGATAAATCGTTTTCAACCGGAGCCGAACACGTTATCGATAATTTTTCTCATTAAAACGTCCGAAACAGCGTCGAATACGAAGCGCACATTGTCAGTATCCGTGGCGCACGTAAAGTGCGTGTATATTTCTTTCATGCAATTATTTTTGTTCGCTGCTTCGAACTGTTCCTTGATGTGTTCCGAGGCGTCGGCGTAGGAGTTCTCTCCTTCGTATTCCTTGAAGCAGGTGTTCAAGGGGGATTTCTTAATTTTCTCTTCGAACAAATCTTTCTTGTTGAGGAACAATATCATAGACGTCTTTGCGAAGAAAGGATTGTTGCAGATCGACTGGAACAACTTCCAGCTGTCGATCATACGATTAGTTTCCTCGTCCTCGGCTAAGACCTGATCATAGTCGGACATCGCCACGCAAAAGATAATGGCAGTGACGTCTTGGAAACAGTGAACCCACTTTTTCCTTTCGCTACGCGCTCCACCGACGTCTATCAGTGTAAAGTTAAGATTCTTATACTGAAAGGTCGTTTCTATAATGCCAGTGGTTCTATTTCGAGTTCTTAAGACGTCCTGTTCGGTTGGAATGTAATCCGGACTACATAACCTATCTAGGGCATCAAGATAGTAGGTCGTGGAATCGCCAAGCTGATACTCTCGAGATCTTACTACACAGTCTTGAACACCTTTGTCCATCCAAAGTCGTTTCAAAGCTGCTCCTATATCAGCCATAATATTATCTATTTCTTCCATGGTCTGACTGGCTGCTCTTACTTTTCTTCCGTCTTCTTCGCGTTTGTTATCTTCGTAGTCGATTCCGAGCGACTCCATGGCTTTAACTATAGCCACCATTGACTGTATAATGTTGGTATAAACAACAGGTGCATAATTCTTACGTTCCTCTTCTGAGAGCCCGTCTTGGTGTAGGAATTTCATTTGCTTTGCTATGGTGCTTTTGCCGGAAAATCCAGCACCAAGTAACAAAAGCTTCACTTTTTTCCTGGCATTTCCTGAATCTTTTCCCAACTGCTTGTCGATTTCCTTAGATTTGGAAACCTCATCTTCGTCGTTTTCTGACTTTGATAGTGCGCAACCCATTTCCTTTGTTTGCGATATGCAATGTAAAATAGAATATCTTCAACAACTTTTGGTTTTTCAATCAATAATAACAATACAGTATCCAAACCGCGCTGAAGGAAGAACGTCCAATTTCACACCAAATACGAACTGCGCAACTACCCACAGAATTCTGCAGTTTGTTATTCATTACTATGGGGAAAACTCGACTCATCTTTGAAAAAACAATACCACTTCCTGGTGGGGTATTTTTCTAGTATTTTGTTTAGTTAATGACACTACAGCCAGTACTTGTGTTATTGTTAATATAGCAAAAGTAAATACGGGAATTTGGATCTATAGCGCAATCCAGTGGAATATTGCACAAAGAGGAAATGACTTTCCAAGACAGACTACATTTTGAACCTCACCGATCCGTTAGTAACAGCATCTCAATGAAAATAAGGATCAGCAGGGTTCAGGGGTGTATTCCTGAATATATCGTTTTTAACCAGAGCCGAAAACGTTATCGATAATTTTTCTCTTTAAAACGTCCGAAACAGCGTCGAATACGAAGCGCACATTGCCAGTGTCTGTAGCGCACGTAAATTGCGTGTATATTTCTTTCATGCTATTATTTTTGTTTTCTGCTTCGAACTGTTCTTTGATGTGTTCCGAGGCGTCGGCGGAGGAGTTTCCCCTGCTGCTCTTATTTTTCTTCCGTCTTCTTCCCGTTCGTTATCTTCGTAGTGATTTCCTTCGATTTGGAAACATGATATTCGTCGTTTTCTGATTTTGATAGTGCGCAACCCATTTCCTTTGTTTGCAATAAGCAATGTGAAACAGAATATCTTCAACAACTTTTGATTTTTCAATCAATAATAACGATACAGTATCCAAACCGAGCTTAAGGAAACAACTTCCAATTTCACAAAAAATCCTGAATGTCCGACTACCCACAGCATACTGCAGTTTGTTCTTCAGGCATATGGTTAAAAATCCTGCCAATGAAAAAAAAAAAAACCTTCCCGGTGAGGTATTTTTCCTGTTATTGTGTTTATTGTGTTCAGTTAATGTCAATGCAACCAGCACTAGTGTAATTTCCAACGTAACAAAAGTGAACGGCACGCACCAACTTGATTTAATACGGAATTATGGACCTATAGCACCACCCGATGCAATATTGCACAAATAGGAAATGACTTTCTAAGTCCTGCAGTAAAAACGGGAACTTCGAAAAATCGTAGGCTACTGATATTTCCTCTATTGACACTCGGCCGCCTTAACGAATACGATGAGTAAAGCAACTGCAATGATATGAAAGCAGCGAGCAGTTATCTGTCAGCACGATCTAAATTGATATCTGACAAGTATTTATTGCGACGCATTGTAATTAAACCTCTTGTACAATCCATACTGCGAGAACCGAAAGATCGATACGACATACTACTAGTTAAAAGGAAGCCAATCTAACAATACAATCAACAACTAATGAGAAACATGTGCAGTGGCGATGAAATATATGTCTAGTCCATTGCCTGAACAAGCCTGCGCGACATAACGGTTAATTAAGCATCGCTGTTTCACTTGCAAGTTTATAAGAACTATTTCATCTATTCCAGTTACATGCACATTTAAAGTGAGCCATATAATTACTAGGCGAGGTACTCGTACTAAGTATACTGTACATATATAGATACTGCTATTTGGTTTTCACTTTTTCTCAGGATTCATCTTCAGTGTGTTAATAAATATTCTAGTCTACCTAATTAGGAATTATAATATGAGGCATATGTGGAATGCAAGTGACTTGATAAAAACAGCAAAAATTGCCACAACATTTCAAAAAATAAGTTGAAGGATTTTGCAAAGCAGTTCTTGGAATTAATCCGAGTGGGCGTTAAAAGACTTAAGTGATAAAAGGAAAGATATCGATGACTTAACGCCAGCATTATAAATTATTCAAACTACCTTTTACGATATCGAATGACAGACGTCACAGTATGTATGTATAAAACCTGTGGCCTAAAATTATGCTCGAGTAAATTAAAGAAGGGCTTTCGCACTTCAAGGAAAAAATCGGCAATGCAAAGCTTAAAGGCTTTTCAAACCAGATTAGAAACTTGGAGGTTGCATAAAAATCCTTTCTCTCCATAGATAATCTATTGTAATCCTAAAATTCAAGTAGCAATCATGCTGAAGACTGAAATTTGTTATTCAAATATTGTACTTCGATCAGAAAAAATTATTCCAATGACAGTAGAGCCCATATAGCTAGTATTTTTTTTTATGGAAGCGATGCGATGCGAATGTGGCTCCCTACGTAAGGGCACACGAATGGGATATGTGAAAACGCGTAAATCGATTGAAATCGATTTTTGACAAACAGCGTTCAAAGATAAGCTCCTTTGTCCTTTTATCCAAAACAATTTCAAATTCAGAAGAAGTGGAAAGAAAACAGAAGGGACTAGGGGTGTATCAAGTACAATGCAGATCGTCACAGATTAACAATTAGGCTGACTAATCGATTGTTCACAATATTACAAAGTAATATTACCTTAGCCACATTCCCACATTAGCAATGAGTTCTTGCATAAAGTAAAGAAATACTAGTTCCTACGTCAAAATTTCAACGCAACTTCGAAGAAAAACCACAAACGGAGAGAGAACCTCTACTGAAAATAATGACTTGCGAAGAAGGCACTATCTATCTAAGTGCATAAGATTATACAAAGAAACTTTAATTGTACACATTAAGTTTAATAAATAGTGTCAAGCTATTTTGGTCATTATTTAGATTAAATTGTCAGATGTAATTATATTATGCTATGAAAATGGCTATATGAAGGCCATAATATGCCTCGGGGTATACACAAGCGCAGCGTGAACACTGACCACAAAAAGGGCGTTGAGAAATTTTCGAGAAGCGATCGATTACTACTGCTCTGCCCAGTAACATGAAAGAAGTATCAAAGAAGTCGACTGCACTGAAAGCACTGAACTCTCTAAAATGTTATACTTCACATTATAGTAAAGTTTGCATGGGTCTACTAAACGAGCAGTCTCATATCTTAACAATATCTTTATTCTATTAATTATAGTATTTTTCATTAAAACATCGATTGACGAATAAATAAAACTTGCTAACGGGTGATACATGCTAGCTATTGATAAGTTGGACGCAAAAATTTTACAAGCAAATGACGCGAGTCAATACAGTTTAGTATGCTCGCCATCAAAAAGACCATCAACCATTCGTCTGTAAGTATAAGATAGGACTATATAGCTTGAGGGCAAAAACAAATTACAACAATTGTACACCGCGCTATAACTCAGGCAACTGTCCCTTGGCCGGTAACAATTTGGCAGAACATTACATCTATATATTCTGTGTTAGATTTGTAAGGTAACTTGCTAAACGTCTAGAAATCTAATCGATATCAAGGATCAAATAATTGAACCAAATTGTTGTTTGGTCGTCTGTTAGGCCACAAGCCTGCGTGAATCTTGTAATGAGGGAGGACTACTTAATCTGCAGCCCTGTATAAGTATGGGAAACGCCCAAATATATATCTTGAATGGAACTACCAGCAAAAAAAAAACAACTAAAAAAGCGTCTTGATAACACAAAACAGACAAACCTAGACACAAGGAAAATGCCAATAAAGTTTAGAAAAAATTTAATACGTGAGTGATTACGGTAAGTACTGAGTTTCCAGTTCACATGCCTGCGTTTCCGCAACACCGAACAAGTACTTCAAAAAAACCTATGAACTGAAACACAAAAAGATTTGTGCACAATACCGTACCTGTACTTCCTAAATGAAAGTAGACAACAAATAATGTGATTCACTAGCCAACGGAGGAAATTAGAAACACTACAAAAATAGGAAACCTCAATACATACCCTTAACATGAAGGAATAGGTAGAAAATTCCCGGACACTATAATACTTTCTAAAAAATATATTCGCGCCAAGTAAAACCATCTGCTCTAGCAGCACGACCAGATAATGCGGACATTTCAATCGTGCTATGACTAAAAAAACTGTACGCCTTAATGAATAAGCTGGTGGTACATATTAGTGAGGCATTATACAATGACTGCATGATTTCATGTCTTCGGACTATTAATAGTAAACAATATTATGATGAATAACTGGAAAATATGACTTAAGCTTCTGTTACATGCAAGTAGATTTCATATCATAACACATTCAACAATAACCAATGAAAACAAATAGCTAGCAGAACCCTGATTTAAGGATACGCAAAACAGCACTCTTGATACTTGTCCTAAATGTTTCAAAATCCATTATAAGCTACCTGCAGTAAAGGTATCTATACTTAAATATATGAACTACCTACAATTACTCATATACAATATCTTATTCCAATACAGCACAAAAATGTCGCCCTAGACGCGTTCGTGTCTGATACTTTGCGAACTTTACAGTCTAATACAGAAAGATGTTGGGGATACAGAAAAAAAAGCACGAACTATTTTAAGCAGTGGAAGTAGCTAAGAAGAGAGATGTGACTCACGATTTAAGAAAAAATGAAGGTCTTTAAAATTTTCTTCTCAAATATCGTTTTTCGAAATTCTAAATGTGTCTAGTTTATACATAAACTAAGGATTTTATTATTCATCTCAAATTTTCCTGTTAACTTTCATTTAAAATATTACTTAACCTTAATTTATTTCAAACTCGATGGAATACCTAACAGACCAAACAGCTAATACTTTGTTAACACACTAAACTAGACCAAGTATCTACTTGACACTTTGCACAATAAGACAGAACATATCACGGTAGACATGTTTCATATTTTTGCTTGTGAATACAACGCACTTTAGCTTACGGTACCTATTTATTACCTAACAGCATACATACTATTATACCATCATATACAGAATGACAAATATAGCACGTTAAGTGAAACTGTGCAAATATTAAGTGATCCTAATATAGCTGCCAGCAACGCTATCTGATCAATCGAAAAATGAGGGAACCGTTTAAAAGACGCGACCGGAAGTACCAAATTAGCTACACACGATGACGAACTACCTTCACATCTGCGTTGCGGCCTACATAATATAGACATAAACCTTGTACAGTACATCGACAATGCGTAAGGATAAGGTCTGTAACGCGTTAGTTCATGCGTGGCTACCACGATGTGACGTCAATGCCGCAATTATCTTGCTGACTTGTACAGTACTCTCCATGCTAAAGAAATAAACAACGCAGTATACAGAGAATTTAACTACTGATATGGCCACGGACTAAAGGCGTTAGAGTTATTGAAACAAGTTATTGATTACAACACGCGTAATGTTCGGTATTTAGTAAGACGGCGCATATTAGTTAGCTAGTTTGTAGCAACCAAAACGAAGAGTAATTACTAGCCATGATGGTTTTATCACATAGCAGTATCAAAACTTGCATATATTATTTCTAACAATTGTAAGAATTTCAAAATTTCTATTTCACCGTGACTTGTGTACTGCAGTGATATACTTTTACTGATAAAGCTAATTTATACACCTTTTGTTCACACAGGATAGGACTGTTGCAGAAGAGTCAATAACACCAAAACCTACTACGTTTTTGTTCTTACGCTAGCTAGACCACTACAGAGACCACTGGTGCAAAGTTAATTCGGATAATCGGCAACGATCAGTGCAAATAGAAGCTCGCGGTCACGGCCGAGCCTAAAAACCAGTCCTAAAACGCTTACCTTCTATTATTCACAACATCAGCTCATCAATAACTTATTTTCACCACATCAATAGTAACTATATCATATATCCATAGGATAAATGTACGGTCAAACTAACCTATATACACATGAAAAGATCATAGCTTCAATAAGAAACATCTGTTGTCAATAAGAGCAGCATAGTTGCGTTGCGTCCAAGGCACGTCGGAGATTTAATCGCTTTTGGTAATACGACAATGGTCAAGTTTCCCCACGGCGCAGCAGATTCGATGCAATTAAATCGATTCACAAAACTAAGAATTTCCCATGCGTACACCCTTGTCATTACAGTACACAAGCATGCAAATTAATGCAGAAACAATGTACGTCATTGAAACATAAATGATAGGTACTTTTCTAGTTGGTAAAATCTGCCTGAATTACTGTAAATGTATTGTATTTATATTATTTTGTTTAATCGACAACCCCAATTTTCTGAGGTTTATTTTTTAAGGTTTGGTCACCTGTTTCTTTAGTTTTTCATTTTACTAGTTTACTTTTACTAACTATAGCCACAGCAGGTCATGAATGACATGTAAAATGCGTAATTTTCTGTAGCCTACATATTAGATGAAAATCTGTACATCAAGGTAGACCAAGGACGTCTCTATCGCTTAACATCTGTTTCTATTATTTGCTAACACTTTGATCGTAGAAAGAACACAAAGCTATGCTGAACAGGCTATGCAGAGCTATGCTTTAATAACCACTAGAATGAGTATTGAAAACAAAGGTCCGTTGATGGAATACGCAAGAATGGTACAATATCATTTCCATTACATGACGTAATGGGGCATCCAAGTTGAAATACTGTATTGTCTAATACAGTATTTCAGCACATGAACTCCAATGCAATCTAAATTAGTAAATATTAAACATTCACCTGAACGACAAATCTTCAAGTGTCCACAGGTAAAGATCGAAGCTACCACGGTATCGGCAGGCCAAACAGCAGATGACGACTTGTCGGACTTTGTTCCGTGTTTTAACTGACCTAGAGATTCAAGTTCGTATAAGAAATATATGACAAATAGAATAAAATACATGGCTTTCGGAGGCTACTTGCAATCTACCAATAAAATAACTGGCTTAAAAAATGAGAGATTCTTTGCTGCTCGTTTGTCTAGAAACAACACGCAATTTCTCACTGGATCTTTCTAAAATCCAGATGCATGCCAGAATAAAACATGAACCAGGAGTGTGGGTCTGGGATGACTGTGGATTCAGGGGTTTTAGTAATCCTACTTATGACCGTTCGGAGGCTATTCTATATTTTATCTGCTAGTTATTTATACACGGACATGAACGATATTTTACTTGGGATTACTCTGGTTACACCCAGCCTCTGGAACTCTACCCTGGTGATGGGAAAATACCGCAAATAGTAAGTCGATTGCATGAATGACAAAAAAAATTATGCCCTTCCTGGGGACCGAAATTCCGCAGGTAAAATGGAAAAAGCAGATTAAAATTTAAATATTGTGGTTATAGACGAGAGGGAAAAAACGAGACCAAACAGATTTCCGTATGGGTTGCGAAATAGAGACATTATCATCATATGTTTGCATCAAGCAAAGCCCTTCATAATTGTAACAAACTTATTCTTAATCCTATCAGCATTTCGTTCGTGATGATCGAGTGTGAAGCTTCATCCATTTTCGTAATTTAATGCTATTAACATACAGTAAGTCCTCAACATACGAACAGGTTACGTTACAAAATATATACGGCCACATCGGTTTTTAGATACACTCGTTTCACCTCCACTACCTTTTCCTTTCGTTTCCTGCCATTTTGGGTTCGAAAAATCTCTGAATACACTGTACAACTACTTCGTGAGATAGACACGTGACTGAGAAAGAGGCTGGGAGATGTGTGTTGTTGTTGACAATTACGCGCCAAACGATGGATTTGCAAACTACACCATTCTCGCAAATTTTTAATGTTCGCGGCCGTGTTCGTATCTGCGAAAGTTCGTAACACGAATGTTCGTAACTAGAGGACTTACTGTACAATACATACAAATATAATATTGACAGATATTTCAGTACAGTATTTATACCTCTCATCCACCCGCCTACATTGGCGTAGAATATATTAATGTAAAAGTTAGATGGAGATGGAGAAATTTATGAGAAAAAAAAATACCTGTCATTGTTGAAATGCCAAGTGTATGTGATGTCGAAATCGTTCCATGTGTCCTAATCTGAGTCAGCGGATTTACAAGAGTTGGTTGAGGATGGGGAGGAAGTCTAGGGTTGCTCGAATTAACTCCACGGGAGCCGTGTGAATACGTTCTTGAACGTCTAGCATGAACTGAATACAAAAGAAATATACATCATGTGAATGCAAGGTTTGTGGATCACGTAGATCACACTACAACCCCCAAACCCTAATTTTAGATCAATAAACAATGAACGCACCGTATTGTATGAAATTGTCCAAGGGTATAAAATCTATACTATAGATACAACAGTGTGTTTGAAGTACGACCCTGGGAACCAAATATGACCAGTAGGGAGGCTGAAATTCGACTGTGTAGTAGGAACACTGTAGTATAGTAATAAACTACAATGTATATATGAAAGCGAAAATGTTTGATATCCTGTGAACACGATGTGATGGTTGCTAGATACATTAATTTTTCATTTCTCCGTGATATTTTAAATGCAAACGATATTCAGTAAAGTCAACGAACAAGACTAATAGAACCGTGTATAATAATGACATCCACATTACTGTACAGTATAATACGAATGACGTCAATTGCGAGTATAAACAAGGGATATAATAACGTCATAGTGCTGACTATGCAGAACAACCGATAGCGGCATTATATTTATAGACATCTCACGTAAAAACGACGCAATAACTTAACACCGGAAACAGTGACGTCACACTGCTGACAATGGGCATAAAAAACAGATGATAGCTGCATCACATTGCTAGACTTCTCCGCGTTGAAACGACGCATGTAGTGTGATCTACATTCTACAACTTACTCATGAGATGACGCCTTGTAGCAGCCTCAAAGCGACAGCAAAGATGAATAAAATTCTTATACATAAATGTAATTAAGTTTCATTCACCTCCAGTACGATTCATTAAGTACAGATTTAGTTTTCTTTAAGGTATGACAGTTATACTTGTAATTGCGTTGCACATGAATTAACAGAATTGTTGCTAGTCTACTCCCATGTTTGAGATATGGCAGGACTTAATTAACTCTATAGTGCTTCATGTAAACTGGTTATTATCCATGACGTAGTGACAAGTCGTCACACATAGAAACTAATAACATATAATCCATTGCTACAAGCCACAACTCTTGTCGTGACGAATGTCACGAGGTTCAGCAAATCTATACCATGAAATTTGCAATTCAGGCCAGGTCACTCAGCTAGTTAAATTAAAACCGGGAAATTAGGTTAAAGGTATTCAAGGTATCAAATAACCTGACTTTGTAATGTGAGTAAAAATAATAACCAAATAATCTGAGTTCCTATGTCACGGTTTGTGCTTATTAATAGTTCATTTCATTTCTGGAAAAAAAGACAATTCCAGACTGGAATATATGCTAACGAAATAGAGCTTGCGTTTTATAATTGGTACTTTCTATACTGGTTATGCTTCATCAAGTCTGGTGTTTCAATATTAAATTGAATACTTCAGTGTATTTATGTAAACTCCACATTTGAATATTTAATATACGCTGCAACCAAACATGAAAGTGAGCTTTGCGTAGAACTACAACCTCCATTGCAGTATTGGTAATTTTCTACTGTTCAAAATAATACCATGGTACCAATTGCATACTTTTACTACGTTTCCATTGCCAGAATTAGTGGTACTTGGTGTACCACTAATTGCCTTATAAGGAAGTGACGCAAATGACGCACGGCAATAAGGGTACTTTGAAGGGTACTTGCAAGTACCTCTAATATAGGTGGTCTGGCAAAGTACCTTTGTCAAAGTACCACTAATTTTTCGCTTTGCATTAGAATTATAGTAGTTTTGGAAGTTCAGCTGTAGTTGTTAAAGTAAATCAAATTACAAAATGTCAAAATTTATGTGGAGTGCTACGGCTTCGCGAGATTTGATTGACTTGGCTGCCTATCACAAGGTTATGGAGAAAGGTGACAGTAAAAGTAGGAAAACGAAAGATGTAATGAAGAAAATTGCTGATGGGATGCATTATTCACGAAAATTTAGAGTTTAGGATGTTGCAATTTGAAGGATATTGCTGTACTACCATACTTTTCCTTTCTAAAACACGGATACACTGCTGTACAATTTACTGTTTGAAGTATGCTGTCTCACCGGGCAGTAATACCGTAATTCTCGTTCGACGCAGTTGGACTTAAAAGTGGCAATGGAAACGCGAGCAATTTTAGGACTTTGGGATTCCCCAAGTACCGCTATTTCAAGTACCCTTAATTTTTGGCAATGGAAACGTAGTATTTATCTTAAGAGCAGGAATGTATTCAGATGTAATAATATTCACTGTACAGAAGTAAAAAAACTCACCATGTGCTATGGAGTTTGGACTGTCAGCATTTGAATGGTGACCGGGACCCATGTTGACGGACGCTGGGTCCATATCTTCAAGTCCTGCGCTTTTATGAAATCTGCTGGAACGATTAACGACCCTGAAATAAAAAAAAATTCTACTTAAGGAAACAGCCGAATACATGTAATATTGGTTGAGTGATGAATCCTTTATCCCAAATTCTAAAATCTGGAGGTTTATTGAATTTTTTGTCGTACAGTAAGTAGAAAACATTATTTTTACGTGAAATCTGAATTCCACCTCCATGTATGAGTGTAACATTACTAGCGTCAATAATTATAAAATGAAATATACAATAATAATATAATATATACAATAAAATAAAATTTTGATTTTCATGAGTTTTCATTTTGTTCACTCGTATTCAATGCTTTGTTTTTATACATTACGAAACCCAAATGGTGTACGTTTTTTATGTTTAAGGAAACCAGCCAAAAGCTACAAAAACATATGAATAAAGGCTTGCTTAGTTAACTTTCGGTCCCAGGAATTTTGTAGGGATTCTCAACTGTACATGTTATATGATGAAACTGATTATCTGCCGGATGCCTGTTTGTGGCAGCACAGTAGTGTCCGTCATTTTAATCATTTTAAAACCCACTGCGTTTCTTGTTGTTGATTGCGCTGCGGTTGTGCGTTTCCCCCATATTTTTATAGTTTATTTTTGTGGTATTATGTTTTCATCCATGATCGGTGAAAAGCAATAGACACTAGTGATGCTGGTAGTACGACTGGAAAAGAACTTGAGAGGTAATATGGACTTGCAAATAGATGGATTGGCCATCACAACGTTACTTTTGTTGTAAGTAGGGGTGTGTCTGTATTAGCTGTTAATCATGCCTATGAAGAACCCACAGTTTGAAGGATCTTGAAATATTGGATTTATTCATTCTGTCTTCCCCAACATTAAAAATAATTGTCAGCTTAATCTTCACTGACACGTCAGGTAGATAACTTAACTTTAACAAAATCGAAGTAAACTATATCAACAGATTATAGGTCTAGCTCAGGGTGATATGCAATACCGTTTTGGATGCCTGTCATTTGGGCACTTTAGTGATTCCAGACTACCCTACATGATTTTGGGCAGCCTCCCTGGGGGAAAGCTCTTATACATTAATCCCACCTTAAACTTCATAATGAATTTCTTTGAACTTACATAAAATTTCAGAACAGATCGAGTTCATGGCATTCAAGTACAAAACTGCCTGCCATTATTTACATGAAATGAGTGTTTATTAACCGGTAATGAATTCGTTCCACTTAATTTTCGCAAATGCATTCCATCACAGCACACACTATTCAAACACTACTGAAACGTAATTCACTAGCAACTAAGTATAGTGTAAGGCAGTGGTTCTCAACTGGGGGCCTGTGGCCCCCTTGGGGAGCCACGAGCAGGCGGCCGGTGGCCCCCCTACCGATATCAGGCGAAGCAAGGCGAAGCAAGGCGAAGCAAGGCGAATATAACTGAGAACATAGGGGTAGGGGGCCAGTGGGCCTCCGTATGGGGGCAGGGGGCCTTGTTAGGGGGGCCATGGACCAAAAAAGGATAAGAACCACTGGTGTAAGGTCTGTTACAACTCCCACCACGCTGAAGACAGTGAACTTGATTTCTACAGATTTTGTGTTAAGTTTTGAAAAGAGAGATAAACTAAAATGAGGTAATAAGTCTCATACAGTCTCTTTGAGGGGACGGATAAAGTATGTAAAGTGCGAATAGAAATTTAATATACCTGTGAGAAACATGCGTCCTAACTGTAGCGACTCCGCCATAAGAAGCAATAGGATAGATGTGTGACGTGCCTCGAAGCGTGCTTATCGAAATCCAGCGGCAATCACTGCTGAAGGAAATATCTTGTACCTAGGTAAATAAATACATATATGAAGTATACTGCACGTAACTGTATCCGTTGCCTCATAAAAACACAGTATTCTGAACCAATGAAAAATGTATTTCCTGTTCTATGGTATATCAAGTAGTTCATGGACTCTAAAGGGAACTCTCATTTAACGACCCCCGTTTTAACACAAATTCGAACATAATTCAATGAACCCATTATGCTCCTAGTATATAGTTAACTACCTGATATAGTTTAAACTAAAGTAGCAGTGAACAATGAAAATCATGACTCCGATATATGATTTGTGGAACTATAGGGTGGCCTCAATTCACCTGTGTTTTTTTTGCGTGAGTTATATTCACTTTCAATATCAAGGTTTCAAATACAGCACTTACCCTACCATACTACAAATTAATACACATAATAATCACTTCCAGGATTAATAATTTTCCTTTGAATGGATTTGAAGTCACGTGAAGCGTGAGCGTGAATTAACACTATAGGTGTGTAAAATTTTGTTTTTTCCAGTTATTGAATCACTTGAATATGGATACACCGGACATCATGTCAGAATCGGACTCCTGCTAATTGTGCTACATTTTTATGGTATATAAGCTGGCTAGATTGTATTTGAAACCATATTTAAATGGTATCGCTATAGTCATAGGATGATTACGAACCCAATAGGTTAATATAACCCTGTTCAAGGTCACTATCATCACTGCAGCGACATGCTGGCGCAGTTTTAAATCTAATATTATGCTGTACTAAAATTTATAATTGAAACTCCAAGTTAATCTTATATATGCTCAATATTACTTTTGTTTACATTCTGTGTCAAATGCTGGATGAGCTCATATGGCTTACAATGGTTAAAAGACTTCCAAATACTCATAAATGCAAAACTATACTGAGTTTTACTTTGATTTACATTACATTTTACACTTGGTCATGGACTCTGCCTCAAAGATTTTTGCGGTTGTGAAATTTTCTTAAAATAAATAAAAGTACCATATTACAAAATAAATGAAAAAAAGCTTCGTAGATGTTATTCGAGAGCTTGTGAGATGCTATTACGATATAGTCAAAGACGGGATGATGAGGGACCCAAGAGGTTGCTATAACCTCAGTGGATGTCACCCGGCACGGACATGGCACTGGCAAGGCTCGAACCCACAACCTCTCGATTGCGAGACAAGCTCACTTCTGCTGAGCCACTCTCTCACCACTGCAAAGTACTAACTAAGTACTACAGAAATACAATGCGCAAATCACAGGGCTACAGTGACATCTTGTGGCCAGGAATATGAAGGTCATAAAACCAGGAATTGTAACACATACAGATACAGAAAATAAAACTTGATTTAATTAGTTACTCAATACATTGCAGTACTAAGGACTAGACTACTGAGTTCAAGGTTACTAAGATCATTATTACATACACCATATGAGCATGAAATTTAACTTACCCTTGCTGAAGTGTCACCGCGATACAAGGTGTAAAGATGATGAACAGCACCCATCTTAGAAGAATAGGGATGAGTAAGAATTGAAAATACATGAAAAGCATGACCACTCTTGTCAGCAGTTGCTAACAGAGAACCGCATGGACTAAATTCCATGCACACAATGGCATTCGTATGAGCTGGAAAATGTGCGACGATTGCTTCAGTGGGTATTGCACCATTGGTGTGCAAATCAACCATAGCAGGATCACCATCCACCTATTAAATACAGTTAAACTTCTTGAAGAGCAACATATATATAAGCAGTCAAACTTCAAAATACACAAGTTATAGTATACAAAAAAATTAGTCTGATTTCTTAAATACACACTGCACCAGATATAAAGAACAAAAGTAAACCAGTCAAATAAATCGTAAACACTACCTTTTTGTCAAGTTTCGTCATGTTAATTACTGTAACCAATCCAGGTATGCAATCTGGTACGTCCGGTCCCGTACTTGAACCTCCCGAGAGATTCCTTGATCTTTGACCAGTCATCTCACGTATTGATGTGGGCAAGTGATCTTCACCAACAATCATGCTGCTTTTAGCTAGCCAATTCACAGTTTCTCCAAGGTTTACGAGTCCTTTTTTGATAGTCTGCACAAAAACAGAGAAAAAATTGTTAAATCGACAACAAAAGAACCATGACTATGATATAATTATTCATTTATTCATTGACATTCTTAGCTACCATTGTTATTACAATAGCCAATTATTTGTTAAACAACATTGGTTGCAATGGGTATACCGTTGACCCTTTATTTTAAGACCCAGCTTTCACAGTTATTAGGGAATCCAGACAAAATATGAAAATCAAAAAATTAGGATTTACATTATTTTACTTCATATTACTTTACTTTATATTTACAATAACTGTATGGCATGCATTTATATCGTTTACAAAGTAGGCATATTGTGCTAAGACTGCTATCATATGGCTGTTATGCACTACAGTTTAATGTATTGGTAAATTCAGGAGATAATTTTTACATTTATCGGAAATTTGTACTTTTGTATTTCCCAGACAGGTAGGTAGGTAATCCCACCCATTAGTATGAGAAAATCAAAAGTACAGTACTGCGAAACCAACCTTAGCAGCACTGATCACAGTAGCAGCATATGAATATATTCCATCATCCTCAACTCCACCAGCTGACTGATTGCTCTGCATTTGCTGTGAAGATAACCAAAAAAAAATTGGTATGTTTTATATAAACATATAGTCTAGTCTGAATATTGACTTTGTTCATAAAACCAATGCAGATATGAAAGAAATATAAGAATTAATTGGTTGGTTTAGAATGCAATATTGAATATACAATAGGATACAACCTTCAGTTTTCTAAAAACCACATACTGTATACAGGATCAGATGATACTTTATCATATAATTCTTAAAAACAGCCACCTATTTGGTAAAGCAAAGTGTGATTAAGTATGATAGAGGACACCTACCTTCGTTGGCGAGTACGCAAGCCAATTCTTGTCAACGGCAATAGGGTTGCAGTCATTACTAGGACTTGGGTAACAATCTGTTATACATGAAAATTGTAATTAATTGGAGAAATATAATATATGAACATTAGAAAAATTACTACTTTTCTTTTGGTATGGCTATTTGTTTCCACATAAAGCAAAGTGCTGATAAGCAGACTTATTCTTTTTCAGTCAGAAATACACAGGGTCTTGTTTATGCATGAAGTAAAATGTTGTGATCGGACCATCCTACTCATTCACTTTATATATGATCAGCCTGCAGCCCAGCTTAATTTAGTCTCCCTTCGCAAAGCCTGCTTGGCTACTTTCACTCTGTATGTCTACCTGTACCATTTCCATTGATAGCCGGGACAAGCCGATACGGGATTGATATTTTTAGGTAAATTGCGCCGGACAAAGTAAGGGAAAATGATGTTGTCAGATTCTTATTTTGGCGCTACAGCGACACTAATTAGGATTTTATCCCCTCCGGACCTAGGTTTTCTTTGCTCATGCATTATTCTCCGATTCAACTGGTGTTTATGCAACCTAGCCTTTCATTGATTATATATACATGGAGAAATGGTAGGGGTGCTACCCTGAAGCAAAGCCTATTCAATAAAAAATTTCATACCAATCAAGTAAGAGAATTAAAGGTGGATTGCCATTACCACGACACTTCAGCTTCAGTAACAGAGCCACGTGCAAATTTTCAGAGCGCTGAGTTAAGAACCCTAGGTTATATGCACGCGAACATACATACACACACACAAATTTTCTTCTTTATTTATTAGATAACTGTATGTCTATATAATGAGCCCGCGAAGTTTCTGGTTCTGTTCGTAGCTGTGGTTCGATTGTATTTTAAATATTTTCCATTATTTCAGAAATTGGAACAGATGAACGCCCCGTAGCCTTTTTTTTCGAGGGCTTTTTTAAAGGAAAGTCTGCTATGTTATTACAAAATATTTGCTGCTGACATTGGTGCGCGTACGGATTAATGATAGCTCTACCCGATGATGATACTAAGAAGTGTGATCCAACACTGATATTTCAATTAACCGCCCAGGCATCCAGGAATTTTACTCGACCCCATGATCTAAATTGACCCTTTAGGATTATCTCCTGAACTAGGGGTCAATATCAACTCCTCCTGACTGAGGAAGTAGAATGTGGAATCCAAATATGCAAATCAACCTGAAATCTTGAATAGTAGATGAAAATTGAAAGTGTCAAACACTTGAAGTTGCTTGGTTACAGATACGATAAGTCGGCCCTCGAGACCAGCACGTATTTGCTCGACGTTATCGTCGAATTTTAGAAGTTCAACCTGTTGCTCAGTCCGGAGAGATAAAATGCTGATCGATGTGAAGAGTTGTTTCCTATTAGACAGAGTTTCAAAAGAATTAAGATGTGCAATGAATTTTCGTTACTCCCATGCATCTTGTTATTATTATTACTTGTCAGCAGCAAGACATACTGCAAGTAGTGGTCGAGATATGCCATGAGGATCATCACTGAGATCATCTAATAGAAAAAACTTTGCAATCAGGTTTTCAAAACTTCTAGTGATGATTCATCTAAGTAACGAAATTTACACATGGAAAAGGACTGAAAACAACATAGAAAAATAAAACTCAGTTCTCAGCTCCCACCGTATTCGGAGGGGTCGAAATCCTACCTCTCTAATGCCCCTAATGGATAAAAACGGTTTCCTGATATATACCTAGCTCACACTCATGCTAACACCCAAAAAAGCAGTTATATTGCGAATAATCTACAGTTTTCCACATCCATCCTATTAACTCAAGAGAAATTAACTAAAAAACAATCTAAATTAGCTAATATTCTCATTCATATGAACAGGTATATTCATTTGCGATTTAAACTGAATAATTCTAATTAGTCCATCATAGTGATAGAACACAAAATATAATGTAATGTATAATCAAACAAAAAAATACTTTGTGTTGTAATATCGTTATATATGACTTGATAAGACCTATTGTCTGCCCAGTGTTCGTTTAAGTCGCTACACCACATCAAGGTGTCAACCGTGTATTGGGTTTCTTTCACCATAAAAGCCAGTAAAAATTAAGTACTTACAGTTTTACAGAGAAAAATGGTTAAAAAATGAATAAATTAGAGAATACTTCCATAAATTATTTATCCCGACTCTGAAACCTTTATAATAATTGTCACGCAATTCTAGGTTATGGTTAAAACACAAACATACATTTGCTGCTGGGTGATGGAACAATGCAAGCAGTCTTAACTGGCCCTTGTCTCAGTGAAAGTACTTCTTGGATATCTCCATTCTCCTGCAAAAGTAAACAGTTTAAAATAGATGAACTGTTGCGCATTTACAAAATATAAGATGACTTTCTTTTTACTGTAGTTTAGCAAGTGCATTATTATTATCATATAGACCAGACATTTGCGAGAGTTTATACGGGGAAATTTTTTGTCTTGTCTTGTATTTGTTAAATATTCAGATATCACCAAAGATAAAAGGCAAGTAATCATGAAACAAGTCCTGCTAATTTAGGCCAAAGAAATTTTGAAGCAAAGATATATATTCTGAACATTTTTCTTGCAATAATCTTGCCGAATTATATCAGAAAGATAGATCTCCAACAATATATTTGAGCCTGAATTGACAGCACATAATAAACAACAAGAATGCGGAGAATCTTACACAGATATTCCACATCTGAATTCCGTTTTTGTATCCAATTAGCAGCATTAGAGAATCGAGCACATCATTTCTTCCACTGTCCAACTGACTGCAGGAAACTGGGTCCAAGATGGAATTGTATTCTATGAACCTTGTCCACAATATGATTTCCTTCTCTTCTGTTTGTGAAGTATTTGCATAAACCTAATTTATGTATGCAAAAATATTCATGATAGGCACCAAAATGAAACAAATCGCC
Source organism: Halocynthia aurantium (assembly GCA_013436065.1). Classification (NCBI taxonomy): domain Eukaryota; kingdom Metazoa; phylum Chordata; class Ascidiacea; order Stolidobranchia; family Pyuridae; genus Halocynthia; species Halocynthia aurantium. The sequence goes on from QXVX01004024.1 coordinate 207,783, forward strand.
TTAACAACAATCCATGCCACTAACTTGGCTAATGTCTTGAAAAAAGTTCACCATGCTTTCCATGTAGGATTTATCACTAAAAATAAGACGGAAAACATTATATCTCACAGAACATTAAGGATGTGGACCTGTGGAATTAGTCTTTAAGATATACATGCAGTGAAGAAGGGCATAAATCATAGCTATAGTACACAAAAAATATTATAATGAATATTTAGCCCAGAGGTATGCAACCTGCGGCTCGCGGGAGGCTTATTCGGTGGTGTCACTTGGGCGCAAATTTTTGTGAAATATATAAGGGGGGCAGTTGAAAAAGTTTAAGAACCTCTGCTCTAATGCTCTCAACCACTGAGCAGAATGTTTGCTGATTTGAGCAAATATTTTTCAAAGCAAAAACGCGCATAATATAATTATGTTTCGGCGAAGCATTCGGAGGGGTTCCGTGAACTCCAGGGGTACCGCGCGTTACAGTGAGAATTAATACAATTTTTGAACTAATTGCCAGAATATCTATTGATCCGAGCCATTAAATTACTATTAAAGGCCAATTTTTTGATATTTGTTATTGTATTTATTGTGTAGTGCTGTAGTGCATTCTTTAATTTCCGCATAACTGCATTATTTTATAGCCTCATAACTTTTGATTGAAGAGGGGTTCCGTGACATTCACTGAAGACATGCAGGGGTTCCGTGACGCCAAAAAGTTTGAAGAGCACTGGTCTACGGTCAACCTATAGGCAACTGATATTAGGATAGGTCATTTATTACATATGAGAATGATGACAGAAGAAGGATATAGTTAAGTAGGTTCAATCAAATAGTTACTGTCCAAAACATACTTCCAACTTGCATCTTAATTTAAGCAAGAATTATTAACAACATAAAGTAAAGTGGCACACCGAGAAACCGCATTTCTATCACTATAACAACAGAAGAAAGGCAAAAAATAAAAAGATTTGAATCTGTGATAGGATATTAGACTGCCTGATCCCCAACCATTTGAATAAAAGTATGCAATCAGTGTTCCCGCAACCTATCTTACTGAACTTTGACCCCAGCAGAAAATTAGGGGATACACCTTGAAGGCTTCAAATTACCGTATTTGGATATTATCAGATACAAACAGCCCCATTGCAAACGAGTCATAATCCTGAAAATAACAAATAAATTTTGTACTTGATAGATTGAGCTACCACCGTATGACCAACTAGCGTGTCCCGACGGCGTCGAGCATTTGCCGTTTCCACAGATGGCAATCCACCAGACATGACTTGACAGTCTCCTTTAAATAAACCATGTACCATTAAATCTACTGGTAACGAATATGCAATGCGATATTCTGTACTCACCGAATTCTATATTCAATGAAGAATATTTATCCAATCTTTGAATACAGAGCTATGCAAAACTGGATACTGAAGATCAATTCTGCAAACTTTGTCAAATATTACAATATAGATTGTGATTCTATAAGACAAGAATATGTAAGATTAACTGATGGGCAAGGTAGTGAAAAACTATATAACAGATACTACAAATTGTGTCAACTGTCAGAGGTCTAGATCAGTGGTCTGCAACCTTTTTTCACATGCGGCACACTCGTAATCTTTTCAAAATTCGGCGGCACACCTCAACTAAAAATGTAGTAGTTTGGATAGATAGGCTAATTGTCTGCCCGTTGTAGAGTTTCAAAAAGACCGCTTTTGGATGTTGAGGGTAACAAAGTTTTTAGGAAAATTGTTGAAGATCTAGGAAAAGTCACAAAGCTTCACCTGGATACATTTATCACAAACAAATTTTTCACATATAAAAATGGCAAACAGTCAAAATGACCGCCTTGGCGGTTCTAGTGTTAACTCTACTTACTATAAGATGGTGCTTATCAAGAGCGAAAGCATATTTTAAAAGGTTACTGTTCTGTTTATTAACATAAAGTATATTCAGGTAACAGTAACACTGCGGCACACCTAGCATCGTCCCACAGCACACAGGTTGCGGAGCACTGGTCTAGATCAGTGGTGCCATATTTGGCCCGCGGCCCGTAACAGGAATTCAGTGCCACCGTTTTTGATGTTATATGAATAGCTAAGGGAACCTAAAGTAGTTTTCGAGCGTCATTCACCTTTTTGCACCTATTTTTACACAAGGTGTTTATTTCTTTTATTATCTTATGAACAATTGCAACATTAAAATCTTATCCTATGAGCAATTGCAACAATCAGCCATTTCTCCGGTTATCTACTCTGAACCTAGAGTAAATAAGCCAGCTTTAAATCTCTCAGTGAATGGGTTTCAGGCTTTTTTTTTTAATTAATGTGACAATAAAAATGGTAAGGGTATAAAGGGTAAACTGTGTGTGTATTCAGATGTCCGTTCGCCCATAACTTTAGTCGATGCGAAATTAAAGTGCGGCCCGCTGTCTAATCCGGTCAAGTGTATTTGGCCAGGGAGTGCTACAAGGTTGCACACCTCTGGTCTAGATAACCCTGTAGTGTAGTCATGATTGTAAGGTAAGAAGTCAGATTTGACTACAAGTAGCTAAATGGGTAACTTTTGCTCCTAACCTAGCAATACTAAATTGTGAATTCTGAGACTACTTTTTAGTAAGTTGAAGTTACTTAAGCTAGTAGACAAAAGATTGAGTATTTTTGCAATTATAATGTAAAATCAATAACTTTTTGAATGCGCATAAAGATATTCATATTTCTATTATTTTTATATTTCATTTTAAATTTTCTACACTCCCATATTTGCCATATACAGTAATCCCTCACCTATCGCGGCCCCCCCCCCCCAGAGCCTCCCGCGATAGGTGAAACTCCGAGTAGAAAGTAGAAACCACATATTTAAATAATTATTTGAATGTATTTAAACGTATTTTGAACCATTATAAATCATTTAAACACTCTTATTTACCTTATCAACCTTTCCCACAATCATTTGACCGGTTATTTAATTTCTTAAACTTTTAGCGCTTAAGCATACTAGTACTGTACAGCACGGCAATATTCATGAAATAAAATACATACAATATTACATTAAAATGCATACAATCCATGATTTAGTGAATCGGCAATAAGTGAACCGCTATATAACGAGGGACGATTTTCATCAAACTGTACTTAGGAGATTACCAACTCCTCGACTACAGTCTTTCTCCCTTCGGCCCTTTTTTCATTACAAATGTGCTGCCCCTAGTCCTTCAGCTTTCTAATTTCAGCGCATCAGATCTGGCAACCCCAGCTCTTAGCTGAGAAACATATGCCATTCATTGCTTCACGATAGAAAAAGATACACTGGCTGGTCAGGGCTGTGCAGGTGGTGAATGATGGTGAATGTTCCACATTCTAAGACCACTGTCACCTGAATTAACAGAAATGATAGCAATCCTTCCGGTACTCGACTCGCAACAGCGGCTGTTTGTTTGACCAAAGTCAACCTATCAGAAAAACTGGTTAAAAATAGGTAATTCTAAAACGAGAAAAATCTATCCATATTAACCCTCTATAATCAAGCATACAATGTGAAAACACCGGCGATATTAAAATTGCACGACATTTAATGATAAAACATAAATAAAGGGATATTTAATGCTTTATAAATTGAAAGGTAGCAATTTGCTATGATCATTTCGAAAGTTGAGCTGGCGGATCGTACCTAAAATTAGGGTTTTGTTTCGGAGTGTCGCACATCATTCTCATACCATTATGAAGATAGGTGAGGGATATATAAGTGTGATTTTGTCACTAAACGAGGAATATTTAACACTACTTAATTTGCAGTTTGCTATAATGAGTTCGAAAGTTGAACTCGGAATTCGTATCATTCATATCGTAACGTGCCTTAAATGGAGGTTTTGTTATAAAATGGCACGCATTATGGTAAGCGTTAAGAACATAGTTGAACCTTTTTTGAGGTGTTCCAGGTATGTCAGGAGGCTGAAACTTTTTACAGGATACCCAAGTCACTCGACCATGACCGCTCAAACAAGCAAAATCAACAGTCCATGACCGATTTTGAAACTAGTGACCGATTATGAAACTAGAATTTTCGTCTGTTTTACGGTGTTTTCGTCTGCCACGACCAGCGTAAATTGATAACAGTGACGGCGACGAGCTAACTACTAAAACGCGTA